>VYZR01115403.1:51010-79346 GCA_013400675.1 Oxylabes madagascariensis
GTTGTTGTGTACCAGTTGCTCGTGTGTGATTCCTGAGCCCTTCTGCCCTGTGGCCATGGAGGTCACCATTCACAGCAGACAAAGTGCTGGAGTGGACGAGGCATGGCTCTGACACCAGGGAACCCAGCTTTGATCTTTGATGAATCTGCCTGTGACTTACCAGAGAAAGTTTTAGGCTTTCTTCAGCAGGAAGTCATGGAGCTCTTTAGGGAAGTAGAGAATGTTGGAGGGTGCACCTCTGCCTCTTTTTGGCGAGCTGTGCTCTTGTCACCAGAACTGAGCCATGCTGAGCACCATGTCTCTCTCTCAGCAAAGAAAGGCATTTCATAAGTTGGATGGGTACTGAAAGTGTTGGCACTGGAGAAAATCAAAACAAAAAGTAGGGGAAGATGGTTTTCTGGTGGTGCACATGCAAGAGAAAAGGACCTTATCAGGATGCCACCTCTCCCATTGCCCATTGTTGTGCCAGTGTTAAATCACTTGTGCACTGCATGGCAGGAAACAGCCGTGCAATGCTCCTCACCCACATGCAGCAGTAAACATAGCATCGGCCTTGACAAGGGGACAACATCAAAGATGATGTTTGTTTTATTATAGTCAACACGCAGGCATCATGTTATCTTAGTCATACCAAGACTAGGTAACTAAACTGCCAGGTTTAATGTTTCAGGTCACATCAGGGAATAGTTTTACCAGCAGATGTAAAGATCGTCATTTGGAGTGGGTAGCACTCAAGGTCAGAGTCAGCAAATCCTCCTCTAAAAATAGACTCTAGTTGCAAAGTTCGTAAGGTTTCCTTTGTCGTTCTGCTGCACTTCACAGGACCCAGTTACCTACAGCACCCACCTAAGCTTACAGGTAAGGCTAAGCAATATACATTTTCTGCTGTACTTCTGTTCCTTTTTCCTTCCTTTTCTAACCTGGTTTAGTAAAGCAGGGAGAGGACTGAGAACTGGAAAACTTGCTGAGGTAATTATTAATTTCATTAGCTTGTTGCAGAGAAAAAAAAAATTATGACAGACTCAAAAAGGCTTTGAAAATATAATGTATAATTTTAGAAAACCAAATTTGTTGTGTTACAGAAATCACTATATAAATTAGGAAATTAGGTGCCAAAAGTGTAATTATCTTGGAGATAATTTCAATGTAGGGAATGTAAAAGTTAGGGAATGAAAATGCAATTTTTAAAGACTTTTAATATCTGTCCCAGAGTATTTTGCCTATTCTTCAATAATTGCTCCACCCTCCAGTCAAATCTGGCTTTTCCAATTGAATTAAAATTCTCTTAGATGATGCTGTGTTTTAAGTTTCTTTAGACACTCTAATAATATTTAATAAAATCTCAGCTTAATCTGTTTTCCATTAACCAGTCCAGTCAACAATGAAGACTGAGGGCAAAAATAAGTTTTTAAAAAGTCATATGTGGCTTAGAAATTTGTTGAAATAAGTGGTTAGTTTTGAATATTCACAGCAGGAGGGTCTGGGAAATAATTGCACAGAGGCTACAATTATTCTGGTTTTAAGCTGTTTAAAGATGACTGAAATAGATGAACTATTTTATAGTCCATGAATGCTTTAAGCATAAGAATGCAGGGCTAAAATAAAGGAACTGAAGTATGTGAATTTTGGTGAAGACTTGTACAGGAATAGGGAACACAGGATTGTACTTTTTGCTTAAGTATACTGCAAATCCAGTTTTGGAATTTGATAAATTGTTTTAGGGGTCTTTTAGAGAAATATTTTTTCAAAGACTTCTCCATCACAAGAAGTATTTGTAAAAAAATAACCTTTTTGGCCTAGTGTTAGGGCAAACAAAACCCAAGAAAACAAGACACAACCCCACCCAAGGAGCCTTTGCAGCACCACAGCTCATTGCAGTACCCTGAAGTGCAACAAGTGTGAGGTTACAGGGGAAGCACACAGCTCTTCATGGCTGCTGCCGCCTTCCGAGTCTGAGCAAAACAGCATGGAGGTGGCATATCAGGGAGCACCATTTTCAATTAATTTCATTAAATCATCTGACAGAGCAAGCTTTTGTCAGTGCAGCTGACCAGCTCTCAGTTCAACTGGTGTACTTTGAGTTACAAAAAGCTTAGAAACCAAAGCACTGTTTACCTTCCTCCCAAGAGCAAACACTGTGCTCCAGACATTTGCGTTGGCTTCTGCAAGAACTTTCCAGTTTATAAAACAGCCCTCTGCTTAGTCATACTCAAAAAGGGCAAGCACTTTTTCACCCTGAAGGGAGGTATGCGTCTGGCATGTGGGCTGGAAATGGCAGAACAGAACATTTCTTAAAAATTCAAGAACTTGCTGAGTAGATACTCCCTCACTATTTCTGAAGCCTCTCAGTCATTAAGATATGATTTTTGTCTGCCTTCAGCACTGAGCAAATGCTTACTTGAAGACTAGTTATTAAACGAGATTCAAGTCTTCTGCACATTTTTTGGAAGTG
Organism: Oxylabes madagascariensis; assembly: GCA_013400675.1. Classification (NCBI taxonomy): domain Eukaryota; kingdom Metazoa; phylum Chordata; class Aves; order Passeriformes; family Timaliidae; genus Oxylabes; species Oxylabes madagascariensis. The sequence continues at coordinate 53,463 of VYZR01115403.1, forward strand.
TAGAACTGCTATTCTCCATCCTTACCTTCTCTTGTGTCCTTCCCTCTTGTACACACTTGTTACAAACATTGTTTCTCCATGAAGTTCTTATCTAAGGTGGTTATTCAACTGAAAGAAGGAAGTGAATAAAAATAAACTCATTTGTTTTGCAATTGTTTGTAAGGCAAGAAGGTCTCCGTTTTTACTCCCTGGAAGATAGAAGTCCAACAACTTCAGTGGTATTGAATTCTGCCTGATAAATAAAAACATTCAAATTAGTCTGCCCTCTATCCAAGATCAAAAAAGAAAATAGGAGTAATTTCTCAGTAACAAGCTTTTCATGCACAAAAATGATTTCTTAATCACAATGCAGGGCTGTTTTTTTTCTCTCTCTCTTTTTTGTTCTTCTGCTGGATTTATTGTTCATGGCAGTAGATTAACTACTTTAGTCCCCAGTTTTGAGGGTCAAACCACCAATTAATTTCAAGGACACTGTGTTTATCTCCTGCTGCACTAAAGTGGGTATAAGGTCCATCACATGTCATTACTTTTGTAGATTCCTCATGAAAGGCTCAATCCTGATAGGTGGTTTTCTTTCCTTCCCTTGGTATCTCGGAAAAAAGTTCTGATGATATCACAGTTCCGCTCCTATTTCACAGCTGACAACAGGTAGGAAGCAAAATCTGAAAGCATCAGAACAGGAATAAGATTAAAATCTGCCTCCACATTTACAAACAGGCTGCATATTTAGGTGTTCGCTAAATGCTAAAAACTTTCACTTCCCAGCTAAACCAGGTAAATTTGTGATTGCCTGGTATTTTCAGGGAGAAGTAGCTTTTAGGCAATGCTGAGTACAAAACCAAGGCTTGTACACATGTGTACACCAGATTAAATTTAATAAAGCCAGCATCAAAAGCACCACTAGTACAAGTGATCGATGTCATAGGAGCTGGGAGAACTTCCAAGAGCAGGACACATGGGTGGCAAAGAATTTGAACTATTCTGCTGTATGAATATGGACAGAAGTGGGCATTAAGGGAAGGAAGCCCTGTGCCCAGCACGATATGACAGCTAATACTTCTAAAGGAAAGAGTAAGGAAAATTGTCATCTCTCCATTTTTCTTCCCACTTTTTACTTGTTTAGCCTCTCTCATTGCATATTTATACCAATGCCACTGGGCTGTGACTTTATTGAAGAACTGAAGCTTCAGGCACACAAAGACAGCTACAAGTTGGCAGCCAGAGTACATATGATGGGGACAACAGCAGTGATGGAGCCAGGGAGAGGTGCAGAAAAGGAAAGGATATATAGGCCCTTGCACAGGACAAAGGGAAATGCAGTCCTTGTCTGTGCATGTCTGATTTTTTTCTTTTTAAGTCTCTACAGCTGACTTGGATCTTAACTCCCAGGCATAAATCTTGCCAAATTGTTTGGCATCTTGATACACAGCACTAGGGCTTGCACAGCACATTGAGCCAAAAACATTAAGAAACATAGTATTTTGTTATGTAGTTAATGACTTATAGCTTTCAGTCTCAAATACTCAGAGACTTCCACTACATATGGAAAAGCAGTGTTAGAAATGTACACAGCACCACTGAGGCTCTGATGTTCACCTCTAGATAAAAAGCTCAGTTTTCCTCTGCCATCTGTGGGATTACCAAACCGTAGAGCTCATGACTGACATTTCCAAAGCATTAACTCACCTCTACAAATTTTGTGGTGGGATTGGACATCCCTTCAATTGAACAGATTTGAAAATGGCCTACCACATTCTGTGACTTAATAGGGTCTTATTGGAAATTTTGTGTTAATTTGAAAGCATCAGAACGGGAATAAGATTCAAGGGACTCCAAACATGGTGCAGAAGGCAAATCTGTCACTGCCATATTAGTGCTCCAGCTAGACTGTGTTCATGCTCTGAATTAAACAGCAGATAGACTGGCAGAGTTTTCTTTTTTTTCCCCCTTGCACTTTCTTTCCTCCCTCCCTGCTTTGTTAAAAATAAAATAAAATAAGCCAAAGAGCTATATAAGAAATTCTATCTGGCAGCTGTAGAGTACATACTGAACATAAAGAAGAGATTCCTTTGCTGTGCCTAATGCATGCTGCTTATCCAAATTAGCCACACAATTACTTCTATCAATGCAAAACTAGTTTAATGTTTTTTTCCTAGTGCACAGCACTTGAGAATGACTTAAAATGCAGTGTAATTTGCCACAGCGTATGTCCTGAAGTGGCTTATTAATGAAAAGAGGATTAACTCTCCATTATTCTGAATTACCATTTTGTGAAATCACTAACAATATTTTCATTTATACACATATAACCCAAGGGGGACAAATATTCCAGCCATCCAAGCGATTAACAAATAAAATTTATTAGATAACATACACTTTGGTCTTATTTATGAAGAGAAAGATTAGGGTATAAAAATGCAGGTGACTGGATTTTTATCATCCTTGTTCTGATAATACCCTTAAGTCCATGATAGCAGGACTGGGGAGCGCCGGCAGTTCAGAGTTGTGTGCACACACTGGATTGACCGGCAGAGCCTGTGGGATGCTGGGCTCAGCAGGTGGAACCTCACAGGCTTGAGCACCTGTGGGGCCCCATCAAGGTGTGCCCCCCACCCGGGTCTGACCAGCCCCCACAGGTTGCACAGAGAGGGAACAGGAAGGTCTCACCGGCCCACACAGCCTGGCCTTGGCACAGGCCAGCAGAATGAGAGGGAAGCTGTGCTCTGGGCACAGGGAAAGGATGGGATGAGCTGCACAGTGCCCTGCCTCACTGGGAGGGAAGTCCTGGCCCCAGATACAGGGCTCTGTTCCTCAGCATGCCCTGGATCTGGGCTCAGACCTTCCTGCTGGGGAGAACCCTCTGGGACAAGGGCAGCTCTACAGCCAGCTGACTTTTCATCCCTCCTCCATGAAATAAAAAGGCTGTCCTGAAGCAGCATTTCCAGGAGCAGGCAGGGTGCAGTTCTTTATGTAAAGGATGTAAGGACAGTCCCTACTCCAGAGAGCTTCCACATGACCCTGGGATTAGCTCAGCTGGTCAGAGCAAGGTGCTAATAGTGGCAGGCTCACAATCTCCCTGTGGGCCATTCACTTAGGATACCCTTGTGGGTCCCTTCCAACTCAGGCTGTTCTGGGATCTAAGGCTGTGTGTCCCCAACACAGTGCAGTGTTGGGGTACCTCATTCAGCCTGCACTAACTCATCTCTAGCCCACATGAAGCACCACAAGGGGTGGGAGCCTGCTCCAACAAGCCTGTGCAGAGGTAAGCCTGCAATCTGGCTGCCATCTGACTGCACTGGGTGAACGCTCTGCAAGAGATGGTCTCCTCTCCACACAAGTCTGCCAGAGAAATCTGAGCTTTCCCTGCCTGGGCTTGTGCTAAACATTCATCCCTTATACCCGCAACAGCATTACGAACAACTCCTCCAAAAAAATCCAATCTACTTTTCACTTTTTATTCCAAGAGGGCTGGCCTAGGGAATAGTTCCTCCTGGAGTTCTGTTTGGTGTACATAGACCAACTAATACAAGATGAGATTAGACATCTTTGATTTCTGGGAAGATGCAAGCCCTTCTGCCCCCAACCAAATGCTTCATGGCAATTATTTCCAGAGCTGAAGTAGCAAACCAGCCCTTTTGCCCCTTTTTCCCTCCTCCTAGTTAAACTCTGTTGCTTCTTACATAGTCTAGAGTGAAATATGAAATACATGTTTTACTAGAGGAATTTCAACTGATGCTTTCTTGTGCTCTAATTCAATTTAAAAATCCCCACAGCAGATAACATTGGCAAGGCATAAAAGAACACAGCGTACTTGAAAGTTCAGGGAGCATGTGGCTTCCCAGGACAGACAGAAACAAGGATTTCTCAGCAGTGGTCGGGCTTTCAGAGTGTTAACCAAGCTTCAAACTGTGCCGGTGTTCTAGTACTACAAATGATCATTTGCAGATGTAATTTCCCTATTCTGAGGTGTAACAAATCAATGCACTGTGGCCACCAACTGTGATTACTGATTACATTGCTTTCTCTTCTTCCCTTTCTTTCCTCCATCCCATGTTATGGAGCCATGAATAAAAGTAGTCAGTCCTTCAGCATCAAGGCAACAGGCTCTCAGTTAAGATAATTCCTTACTAGACAAATAGCAGTTCTTATCAATTTCTAGATAACAGCCTAATCACTCCCGAAGTCAGACTGTCTTAGATTTGTATCTCTGACAGACAAACATTATCTACATTGCTGTGTCTGCATGTAGAATTAGCATAATTCTGGCGTGGGAAGGAAAAAGGCTCTCCCAGGGCATGGCTACTGGGGCAGAGAGATGGGACTTGGTACTACACATAAGCATGCAAGGCAAGCCCAAGGTAAATTTGTTACAAGCTGGAATTCTCAGAGCTCTTTAAAAATCTCAAGAGAGGACCACTTAGCTCAACATCATCATCATGTTTTAAGAAGCTTGGCTGAAAGATAGATCCCCTTGCCAGTGAAAGCAAGCCAATTTTTGAACAAAGGTGTACACTTGCCAAACAAAAACTGACTCCACAATCTTACACAGCTTTGGAGTAGGAAAACAGGAATCATTTGGCTTTTTCAAGCTTTGTAGAGAAACAGAACATGACAGACACAAAAGAGCCCAAACTGAGCAAACAAACCCCATGGGTACACGGGATGTCAGTGAAAAATGGACATCCTGCTTTCAGGAGAGCTCTACAATAGCCGCATGAAGGCATTAGCCAGATTTTTAGAATTAAAAGGACACAAACGTTCAGCAGCCAACACAAAAAAAAATTTGGGAGCAACTGCAGGATTCATTGCCTGCAAGAAAGGTGGATTTTTGGCAGGCTATACTGGCACACTTCATAAGATCAAGCCCAATTCCACATCTTGTTACAAGTCTCTTACAGAACCACAAGGTTCAATTTCTCCCTTCAAGGAAATAACAGACACGAACAACTGTTACCCTGAGACACCAGAGAGTCCAGTAGGAGAAATAAAAACAGAGCCCACAGGGAGATGCAGCAGACAGGGAATCTGCAGCTGGCATAATTGGAAAAAGAAGAGTAGAAGAGAATACAAGAATACATGCAACAGTCACCTGAATACACACATTTCATCTCCCTACATTGCTGAAAATCACAAAGGACAAGCCTTTAGAAGGGTTTCAGTTAATGATAAAAAACCTTGATAACTTAAATTTGCATTCAGTTCCCTTAGGTGCTTTAGATCCCTGGCCTGCTAGACCTACCAAATTCTTATCAGTGGATTTTTCAGGAAACAAATTCCCGGCAGAGACTGAACTTCAATAATCACAAACCTTTGAGTTTTGTTTCCATTGCTGATGAGCTCATCCAACAACATATTCCTCACCTCATTCTGGGGAGGCAGAAACCTAGGTGCAAGTCTGTGTTTGCCACAGAACAGGTTCATGTGTCTCAAGCAATGCTCAATCACACCTGGTCAGTGCTGCTCCCAGGATCCCACAGCTGGAGCAGGAGTCGCTTGCTTTGTGCTTCCTTGGGTTAATGTTCTATTTTGGTTGTATTCCAGTTTCTTGCACAACCTGAGAGCGCTACTCCATGGACAAGACGTCATCAGGAAGCTGGAATGCTGGGAAGAAAAATGCATATACAGCAGTCAAAGTAGATCCTGATGAGGACTATTGTACCCCAGGGGCATTTGAACTGGAGAGGCTCTTGTGGAAGGGATGCCCCAAGTACACTCATGTCAATGAAGTCTGGCCCAACCTCTACATAGGAGACGAGTAAGTGTACACAGTACCCCCTGCGTAGCAGATAAGTGTACCTGCTACATCTCCTCTACACAGGGGGTGACCAAGCTCTTCTAAACACAGCTCACCGACAGAGCAAAGTGTTTGAAACCACTGACAGATGTCAGAGTTCCAGAGTTCCACAGAGCAATCAGAGCCTGGCGTGGCCCTGACTGTTACTGCTGCTTCAGGAAAGCGCAGTAAGTGCAGCCACGTCCGCTGTTAAAGACAGAGTGACAGCACTGGTTGTGGCACCAGCGTAGGCTGCAGAGGTTGAAGCTCATCATGATCTATTTTAAATGGTTCATTTCAAGGAGCAATTTGTTATTTATCTCTGGGTGAAAGTCGTTCCACAGTTACAGAGCATGGCCTGGATGTGTTGGCCCACCTTAGGTTGGTTTAGGCCTAAAATGTAATTCTTGAAAAGTGACTGAAGAGACAGCTTACCCTGCAGTGATGTTTCTGCATTTCCAAGCCTGTGCTTGTGTACACAGAACACACTGCATTTTCAAATTGCTCAAAAGATTAAAGCAAACAGAACCCTGAGGAAGGCAAAGCTGCAGAGATGTGTCTCGCTGATCAGACCAAGTGTGATTTGGAAAAAACCAAACCCACAAAACAGACTTAGTTCTGCTGAGCACAGGACTAAACTAGAAACAGCCTATTCCAAGAAGCAGAGACGACTGCTGCAGCAGGAGACATGCCATCAGAAAAACCCCCAGCCCAAGCCCTGAGCAGAGCAAGAGAGCTTTTCTTACCCCTTTGGCATTATTGATCCAGTTCCCATTTTCCTCTACACCCTGCACTAACATGACATTTATTTTTACATCTTTACTGAAAGACACAAGTAGGAGCCCCAGTGGCTCCAAATTTCTCAATAATTTTTTAAAAGGTCCTAAAATTCGTTTGTTGCCAGCTTATAAAAGAGGAAAGATATACAGCTTTGAGAGTTACAAGACTCCTAATATCATCCACCAATTACTTCTGTGGTGCCAGAGGCAGCAGAAAGACACAAGAGTTCTGGTATTGAACCAAGCCAGGGCTGCCACTTTTAGAGACAGGGGTGAGAGAGAGTGTGTGCGTGTGTGGTGTGGGATAAAAAATTAAGCCATGGGAACAGCCTGTCCAAATGATTCAGGAACAAAAGAAAAGGGGGTTGAGTTTTTCTCTCCACATCCTGCCCTGCCCCTCCTGTTTGATATTTCTAACTCAAGATTCACCATAAAGAACAGCCTCTTCTGGCATTTATTTCCTACTTCCTTGTTTAGAATTACTCACCAGCAGAATTATTCTGAATGAAGCTGTTAGAATAATTTTCCTCTAATCTCTGTGATGAAGCTATAGCTGCACCCGCTGAGCAAAGGGATGTAACCAGGCAAGAAGTCAGTCTCTCAGCCCGGGACAGCAGTCACTGACTCTTTCCTGTAATCTTCCTGTAGCAGTGGCTTCTTACACCTTGTAATTTAGTAAAAGCTAGAAGGTGTGACTGAATACACCACACACCTGGCACTTCATACAAACTAACCAGAGGAACAGAAATACAAGCTTCTGGAGAGGTCACATAGAGCTGCACCCCGTCATGCTGGGCAGTGTGTTTCTGCTGGGGACGGCTCTTAAGTCAGGAGGAAAACCAGTGGTGCTTCAATGGAAAACAAGTCCCCCACCATGACAAGACAAAAGAATGAGAAAACCAATGGAGAAGGAACAACAAGTGAGGAACAGGTTGGGGGGAAACATAAATAAAATTTCATCAGAAAATGTGACTCCTCAAAAGAGAGCAACTACTGTCAAGGCAAGGCAAGGCAAGGCAAGGCGAAGCTTGACATGGCAGAAAATCTGAGAGGAGAACTGGTCAGCAGGCAAGATGCATGTTTTTACTACCCTAACTAAAATTCGCTTTGAAATAGGCAAAGTCCACGGACCTTTATATCTTTCCTAGAGCCAGCTCCATATCTTACTTCTGACCAACAGCTTACCCCCTCAGTGTGGCAGGGTTTTGTACTGTTTTAAGATCTTCCTTTAGAACTGGAGGCCAAAGAGATGCCACAAGCCATGAACAGATGTTGGGTGCATTTGCATCTTTAGCCATGCTAAATTAAGGTTGATCTTGAAAGAATTTGGTGGAACTCATCAACAAAATCAAATGAACACACACATGCAGAGTTTATCTTCAGAGCCTCCACATCTGTGCTTCATTCCTGCCTCCCGCATTTACAAGGTTAACAGGACTTGTGACTGCTTATGGAAATGCTAATTAATTACCCTGACTACGTAACCACATCTTCCTTCTAATGCAATACAGGCTATCAAGGAGCCCTGTGAGGCCACTCCATCCTTTTGTTACGAGGCTTCACTGCAGATGTTGCCCAGAGGCAATGAAATCTCTATGAGCCTGTCAGACCCAGAATAATCAAAGCCTCAAAATATAACATGCTGTGTTCAGCTCCAATTGAAATTTTCCCCCAGCAAGTTCCAAGGGCTTTTAAAGACCAGATACTGGAATTTGTATGACACAGCCCAGTGATAGGAATAAATCACTCTCGGCCAAGATTTTGATTCAGTTGCTACCAGGATTAGTGTTTGCATGTATCCTCCTCATATTTAGAAATCTTCTAAAGAGATAGAAAGCAGCCTTGTCTTTCTCCTTTGTTTCATTGGCCACCTGGTTGCTTGCACAGGCAGTTTTACAGGCAAATCCCAAACCTGCTTGGTTCACTGGGATCACATGGAAAATGTCTGCCAGTTACTCATCTTGTAGTTTCTTCCTGCAGCTCTTCAATGATGGCTTTATCACCTGAGAAGATGTTTAGGCTTTTACATTTCTGAAGTTCGAAGAATATTTCAGCTGAAGACTAAGGCCTGCCAATTTGTTTTCCTCTTAAACATTCACTAGATCTCATTAGGATTTAAGGCCTGATGACAATTTCAGGTCTTGCCATGTTCTCAAACTATTCGCAGAAAAAAAGAAGTCTTCTGAAATGTAATTCCTTACAAGTTAAGAATGAAAAATAATTTTGTGGGTATGCAGCTGAACCGAGCTTGCCATTCACAAAAGCTATGGTCGGTGCCTGTGCTGTGCCATGGCTCATGGGCTTCAGAACTAATGTAGGTAAGGAAAACGAGTAATTCAAACCCACAATTTGAAGTGCATAATAATTAAGATAAATAAACACTGAATATATGCATAACTAAAACTCATTCTCTCCTTTTACCTTTCTGCAGAGAAGCAATACAGTATGGCTTTTTCCAAGTGACTAAGTAAAAAGACAATTTACACTAAGCTAGAAGAAAACAGATGGGACTCACTCAGGCTGGAAAACAGCTACCTCCCAGCATTTAGCATTACAAACTCCTAGCATCTACACCAGTATTAATCATATAAAAATAGAAGCAAATGCAGATTTAGATTATAACAACACTCTTGAGGACATAGTTTTAACTTGGGTAGAATGAGAACCTGTCAATTGTAACAGCAGTTTAACAATCCAGAAAATCAGATCTTTAACACTGAACAGTAAACCTCAATGGTCCAATGGTTTCCAAGACAAGTAATGCTTCTCCATATAACATCTCTGTCTATCAGTGATTTCTAACATTTGATGAGTGACTGAAGTCAAGACCAGGAACTGACTGACCATCGCACGTGTGCTTGGTGCCTTTGCTGTATAGAAAGCAGAGAGCTATTTCCTCTGTCTAGGTTGTATCACTTACAAAAACTACATCCACCTTTCGGGCTAGTGGAAAATGAACTACTAAATCTTTTCTATCCCATGTTCTGAAAATCCCGTTCAGTATTTTCAGTGGTACCTAAAAATTCTTTTAATTCACACTGAACAGGAGGTACCAGAGAAATGGAGCAACACCTCAGAAGGAAAAGGGGATACAATGCTACACTATCTCTAGACTCCCTCAGTGCTGGAGTTACCAAGGAAAATTGGGTCAGTATTATTGGAAATTCTCAACGTCTCTCCTCAGGAGGGAGAACTGCCAGATTTTCTTAAGAAAGTGTCAATATTGCCTATATTCAGCAAGCTTCTTTCTGACACTGACCATCTGGTAAATTATCATCCTGCATTGAGCTTTCTTTTAGTGCTTAAGTAAATGGAAAAGTTAAAGAGAGACGATTCCTCTCCTAGTAACATGTTGCCTCAGATTTCCTGGTGTTTTGTCAATCTGGGTCACGTCAATCTGTGGCTTTAACAGTCTATAGTGAAACATGTTTGCATTGCACAACCTTTGCATGAAGTTTAAGTGACTTGGCTCTACTTACAGTTGATAAGCACAGCAGTCACCTGGTTGAGCAGTACCAGCTGTAAGGTGCTGACTTACCTGGGGAGGGAGTTGCTCTGCCCACACCCTCCTAAGGTGTTTTGGAGGATTACTTCCCTTCCTTTAGGGGTACTTATGTTTTCCTCACCAGCTGCCATATCTTCTCTTTGTTAGCTGCTTTCAATATACATAATACTGCATGTGAAGGTGCAGGCTGCAGTGCCTGCAAGTTCTTTTCCCCTCTCTTCCAATTTCATTGATTTCAGCAACTTTCTAACAAAAGCAGCTGGGACTAAAGCTTGTTATGACAGCATTTTTGAAAAGAGAGAGGGGACTTGGTACACTGAAGACAGCAACCTGAAAGAAAGCATTCTTTTTCATGTTATAACTACTTACATTGTTTCTTCCAGAAGAACGCAGAGTTTGCTGCAGCACTTGCTATTAATCCTATGAAACTCAGCCATGAAACTGACAGCAGACACAGTTAAAGTCTCAGACAAGCCCTCTACTTGCCCTTGCAAAACCCAAGAGAGGTAAATAATCTTTTGGGAACCACCTGAAAATGGATGACACTTTTGTCTAGGTCAGTTTCCCCTTTTGGTGAGTCTGTTAGTGTCAATATATCCATATGTGAAAATTATTTTATCTCCAATTTTCACCACTGAGGTGGGATTCCCACATCAAAGTACTCCCCCTTGCCTCAGAACTTTTAAAACATGTTTATGAGTCCATCTGCCCTACAGTAAATGCAGGGTCAGATTCAGCAAAGCACTGAGCTTTTGCTTAACATAGAGAAAAGGACTTCTGGGTATACTTAACTTTTAGCATAAGTTTACGTACTCTGAACTGAAGAGCTGATGAGCTTTTACATGGGACTAATCAGCCCAGGTCATCTCTTACTAAACTGAATTACATTGAAATTTTCATTGTTATCTCCCAGTGCCACACATCACCTTCCTTGCATAGGAACACATTGAAGGCAGACACTGGAGACCACAGCTGCGCCATGTAAAAAAGAAATCAAGTGCTAATAGCACAGATGGTGGAGATCTACAAAATTAAAACAATTGCTAGAGTAGCCAAGTGCTTACAGCTTCACCTACACTGGCATTTGTAGCAAAATCTTCTTTACAATGGCTACTTGAAATTCAACCATAATCAAAAAATGGAAGTATTAATCACAATTTAATAGGAAACAGCAGCACCCAAAGAGGGGAAAAGAAGAATGTTGTTAGCTTATTGTTAGCTCGACTATTACACTCTGGTAGTGAGCCAACTGCAAGGGAAAAAAAACAATGCCTTTCTAGTCAAAAGTGATTTAGGAATAGAGTTATAAATCCTCCAATAAGGTAACGATTCATATACCCCTGAACAATCCTATGCTATTAGTAACCTCAACCAATGAGATATTCGCAGATATTTATGCCTGATTTATTTCTCTCTTTCCTCTACAATACTGATACCTCAGGCACGGTAAAAACTGCAAGGAAGGCCAGGAGCATTCCCCTCTCCTAGGGGTGTAATCAGAAGTATCACACATGATGGGACACAGCAAACCCCACGGGCTCTGGTTACAGCGTACAGAGGGACGCTTTCACAACAGCACCGACACTGCAGCCTCAGCTGAGGGGGGAAAGCAAACCAGTCCTTCTCACAAAGCCAGAGCTCACTGCTGGCTACGGGCAGTCTGAGCAAATGTGTTGAGGGGCACAGTAACATTTCCATTTACAGGCACACAGGTCCCCCACCTGAGGCCTTACCAGGCTGTTTCTTGCTCTGTTAACTGGCAACCAAGCTGCTGCACACGCAGCGTGACCCCAAGTTTAACTGCCTACACTGTGGCAGAGTCAGTCGCAGCACAGGCCATCTCTGCCTGGTAATGTTTAGGATCAAAGTACAAAGTACTGGCTGACAGGAGGTAAAAAGCAAACAAACCTGAGCCAGTATGAGAAGTGGTGGTCCAGCTGGGCTCTTGGCCTAGATTTTGGGGAAAGATTTTACAGAGAAAAAAAAAAAAAGGAAAAATTTTCAAAGAACAGTAGTGAAATCTCTTACAAAAATGTAATTATCAAGTGTAAGACTGGGGGGATAAAGAGAAAGAAGAAAGAGCTAAAATACTTTCTAATCTCCATATTAGGTTTGAAACCAAACACTCTTGCTCCTGAAAAAGACTAAGTGTCACTTCTGCTTTCTTCAAAAGATGCAGATTCCAAAGCCCAAGGCAAGCACCTCTTGCAGTCCAGTGAACCCTATTTTCTATTACACAACAACTGTTTCTTCATATGTCCACACAACATTATATATTAGAAACCTTAGGAAAAGCTTTCCATAGACAAAAGTGTCCAGAGTATCTGCTGTAAGAAAGGTGCCTGACAACTTTCTTACAGACTGTGTGCACCAGCTTGGCCTGCAGATGCAAAAGCCATGTAGCCACAGGACATGTACTGACCCTGCTCCACTTAGGGCAAGTATTTTAGGTCTTGCTTCCACTAAGAGGTTCTACAACAACTACACGCAGTTTGAGTGATAGCTATTCCAGTGAAAATGTGGAGACCTGAACAGATTTGAGTGCTCAGCACTGAGCATTCATTCTCTGAAAGTTTTTCAGATTAGCAATGTCAGTAGAAAAAATATGCATCCGTATTATAAACAATTCCAGTGGGTAAGGTTCCATTCAGTCCAAAAGTTATTACCAAATCAGTATGCATATCAAGCACAATTAGAAAGCAGATAACTTTTTAAAGTCAACCTAGCCCAAGCACTGAGGAAAACAGCATAAATTCCTTTGGTACACTTGTAATTTGCTGTTAAAAAAAGAAAAAAGTTATTTCACAGAAGATGATTCATTTACATCTGAGCATTTATAATGATTTTTTGCAACACCATTCAAGGTTGATATACTGCAGCTTCTGAATCCATTTCCAGGCCAAGTCGGGAAACAAACGGAGCAAACAGAGTAACAATGTGCATATTCCCAACCTCCAACAGGTAAAGGGCAAAACAGCAGCTAATGCACTTGCAATGCAAAATGGTTAAACTGATTAAATAAAAAGCAGGAGGATTAATTCCATCCTGGGCCTCAAATTCACAGAATGCAGCTACAGGTAAAACAGGGAAATGGAAGGGGACGTTCACAGGAGCTTGGCCATGCTGAGCCGACTGCTTATGCAAGTTACTGAAGGACAGTATCCCTTCTTTCTGAATACCTATTGGAAAACTGAGGCCACCCAATATTGCAAAATCAGGTCCTAGGAAACAAGAACAAGACTGTGTGACTGTGCAGAAAAATGCATTAGCTGCACCCACTGTGTCAAAAGGCAATCTCCAATCAAGGAAACAGGAAAATTTGATTTAATATAAAAACAAGTGTCAAATGTAATGACTGTAACCTATTGTTTGACATATATTTTTAATTCTAATGCTATTTATTAGCCTGAGCAGTGCTTGCAGAAGCCAAAGTGGGATAGTATCTACAGCCCATCCAAAACTTTGGTTTTCTACTGACCGTAACAACTCAGCAGTCCTACTTCCTACTCAGAATGTAGGTCTCCACTTGCAAGGGTTCTCCTTGTGCATGGGTCTCTGACCTGAAATTGTCGGTCTTACGTGCTTTGTAGGATACGTGCTTTGGGCCAAGTCTGATGAATGAAAACCACATTTTCTGTATTCCAGCATCAGGGAGGCAAAACAAAGACTTAATTTGAAAGCAGGAACTGTAGCTCACCTCAAGGATATCAAAATGAAGAGCAGTAGTTATTCACTGCATCCCTACACTTCAGCCAGGACATTTAACCTGTTTTATTTTATATACTTTCCATCCTTTCAGTACAGAACTCAAGTGTCTTTGCTGGCAATGTGGACATACAGAGCATACACACCTGAAGGGAATCCTAAGGCACAGACTTCCTAAAAGGAGGGGGAAGAAGGAAAGTCTTCCTCAGTCAATCACTGCTATAGGAATAGAAAGGGAAGGAGTAAGCATTATTTAACATGAGGTGAAGGTGGCAACTTACAGCATTAGCAGCAGGATACCACTGCTTCTCTGTCCTCCAGTCTACTGAAATTACTAGGTAGGCAGCACCACACTAAAAGAAGCTTTTATTTACTTCTTACATGATCGTGTAGGGGATGTGCGACAGTATTTCATGGCAAAAATACCAGTACTGTCGAGACATGATCATTCCTGTCCAGAAAGGAATTTCTGCAGGGCAGCGTCTACTCACAACAGCCAATGATCATGGGCTTAATTTAAGTAAGAGCAAGCATAGGTAAAACCTTCAATATCCATATCCCAGTTTTAAACGCTCTAATCATTAGGTTCTTGACTGCTCAGAGGGGGGTTTTGACTTAGAGGTTGGAAAGGCAGTCAACTTCAAGCTATTGTGGGCTGTCACCACTAGAATTATGAAACACAGCAGGTAGCCCACCACAATGTCCTGTGTGACAGTAGCTACATTTAAACATGGAAGTGTTCAGGAAACATTCATGGAGAGAGGTACTTTTGTTTGGAAAAAGCTTTCTTATATCATGCAGTAGTTATGTGAAAATACATTAACAGAATAAAGCCTATGCCATTTTTTCTTTTTGTAAAAAGCTTTGTAGTTTTCCTAGGCACTAATGAGACTTGACAGCTTTTTCAGAACAAAATTTTCCCAAACTAAAAGCTTTCTGCAATGGAAAAAAAAAGTTTTCACATGCCTGGCCACAAACTCCACATTTTTTTAGGATTTTCATCCTAAAGCAAGCACCTGCAGTGGGTATTGAACATAAAAATCTAAGCTTTCCTCTCCTCTCTGACTTCCCTTGTCTAAGGGAAGAGAGGACAAGAACAAATAAGAACATTTAGCTAAATACATGACTTCCAGCTTCCTCTGAAGGCTAATATCCATTTTCCTTATCTAGTTCTTTTTGCTTTAGACCCCTGGTTTGACCAAACAAGACAGTAAAATAGCGTTGTGATAGGAATTTATATTCACACAAGGGTGGGATTTTAAAATTTTATTTATTTTTTATAGAAATGGAGAAAAACTCAGTAACTTCTTTAGAGGAAGAAGATCTTCTTTTTGAATCCCAGATGATTTTACTACTCACATATCACTGACTCTTTTATTACATCTGCAGTATTGTTTGATGGGACAGAAGGGGAAAACAGCATTCATGGGTCCTATTTCAAGTTCTGCCACTGATTTCCTTTTCTGACTTTAGATAATTCCTTCTCTTTCTTTCTGTATCTCAAGTTTCTTCTTGTACATGATGGATTGAAGCCTGTATTGCCTATGTGCAAAGGTAACAGGAAAGTAAATTCATATTAAACGTGCTCTAAGGATCTGGGGGAGATAATTAGCAACTCCAAAAAGAATGACAACTTCAAACTGAATGACAATATCTTAAGACCCTTAAAATGGTAAATGATGCATTGTTAACGCATTATCAGTTTCACTAACATTCAGAACATACCAAATCAGAGGTTTTCTTAAATTTTTTTATAGTCTTGAAGAAGCTTCTTGACTTACATGGCAGCTCTTGTTTTACCAGAAAAACTGCGCTGGATCGCTACAGCCTGGAGAAGGCGGGATTCACCCACATCCTCAACGCGGCCCACGGGCCGCGCAACGTGGACACGGGACCAGAATATTACAGCAGCATGAGTGTGGAGTACCATGGGGTGGAAGCAGATGATCTCCCCACTTTCAACCTCAGCCAGTTCTTTTATTCAGCTTCCAAATTCATTGATAATGCACTTCAGGATGAAAGAAGTAAGGAGGGCACTGAAAATGGTTTAAACCAGTATAATATTGACCACATCTAATTAAAAGCATAGTTCCATGGCATTTAACCTTGTGGGAATGAGACAAGTCCAATACAGTTTAACAGAGACTATAAAACTAGTAGTAGGGAACCAGTTTAAGAGAAGGCAGTGATGTAATTAGGACTTCTCACTGATACCTCCCCAAGAGCCCCTTCTGTCAAAGCTCTCATCACAGCTTGTATCAAGGGGTCCTGTCTGACAGATTTTTTGTTGTTGCTTTGACTCCTTCAAAAACACATTAGAGACAACTAGAAATTGCCTAGGTGCCATGAGTATGCTGTCTTTTCCTCCTTTTCTTAATTAGTCCCTCTCAAGACAGGGACTAATCAAGAATATTAGTTGCATAGTGGTGGGAGTAGAACACAAGTGGTCTCAGACATTCCATGCTGTCATTCCACAGCTTCATGCTCTGCAGCATTAGATTCTCTCTATAAACAGAGAAACCACCCTTCCTACCTGACCATCATATGTACCCCAACCTATAACATTTATTTCTCTGCCATCTTCCAAGCAGCAGGGAACTGATACAGCTCTGACAGCAGTAATCTAGAAACATTTCATTAAAGTGTTTGTAATTTCTCAGCTTGATTACTACAATTCATTATTTGCTGATCTCCAGCAGTGTTCTATCAGAAAGCTTTACACTGATGTGAAGTGCTACAGCCTAGGCCTCACACTGACTTTCAATATTACTCCTACTCCTTCCCCTCACATACTTTAAAAAAATTCTCAGCAGGATATTTTACCAGAAACCAGTTGAGAAATTTACAACTTTCCTGCTGACCTATACAGACCTTAATATCAGAGGGTCAGATATCAAGTTTCTAGCCTTGTGTCAGCTTCTGTTCTTGGCTGTCTAGCTCAGCTGCAGGCAGTTACTACCTGACTTGCTTCCAATAGCCAGCCAGATCTTTACAATTCTACCCTTTCAGCAAGTACAGTCCACACAACAGTCCCTTTCCTTGCTCAGAAGAAAACCTTGAAAGCAGATCAGTTTTAAAAATCAAAGTCCTAATAGCAGGAGAATCTGCTTCAGGAGCTTACTTGCTTATGAAGAAAGACACCCAGCATTTCAAAAAAGTGTCTGAAGCACTGCCTTTGGAAAGGAGAGGATAACTAACACACACCCATGTCTAGCCATGGCTGGAGGCCAGAGGTCAGTGTCAGACTGGAGTAGCTGGAATAAGAAATGCAGACTCCTCATTCCCACCACCCTCCTGTTCCCGTAAGACTTTCTAAGTCTGCTGTACTGAGGTAAAGAAACAAGCACAAGGGAAGCAGCAAGGGCAAGAAAAAAGCCTTGCTTCCCAATAAATATTGTAGGAGGAAAGGGTGAGATGGGGGGATATTAACCTTTTTGTTTCAAAACCACATCAAAGTCCAGGAAGTCCTGAGACAGTAGCAAGCACCAGCCCAGCACTCGAACACAAAACCAAACTGAAGAGTGACTGGGTGAACAAACAAAACAAACAAACAAACAGAAAAATTCTGCACTCAAGTAGATGCTACAAATTGCAGCGATTTCTGTAGCTGTAGTAATTTCTGCCGCATCCTTGTGGCTTTTAAACAAGTTAGCTAGGATCTTTTCTGATGAAGACCAATAAAATAAAGAGCTGCTGTAATACTCATGAAGAAAAAGAGCAAGCTCTTATCTTTCTCATGAGGGAAAAGTAAAATGTATGTATGTACACCTTTTATCCCAGGCACAGATATGCATCAAGACACTATGCACGGCCCAGGAAGACACTGAGGTTTAAAGCATGACAATAACTTTCCAATAGAGAATAGAATGACTCCATTTACAGAATAGAATCACTCCAGAGGCTAGACTGAAGTGTGGACTGATGCCTCCTACGGAAGAAAAGACTAGAGGTACCTAGTGCTCTCCTACAACAACATAAATGTGTTATTTATGAATGCACATCTTGTGCAGAAAGGTGTTCTGCATTTCTAGAGCCAGATGAACAGGCTATTTCACGTGCACCTTCCTGACTGACGAAGAACAGCCAAATTCCTCAACAGAATTTTGTACGAAGTAACCAAGCACTTATCTCCAGTGGTGATGACATGGAACTTCAGAGTGTGGTGCAAAATACTTCTGATCAGTAACACCTTTGCATTGCTTTGCTGCTTTGTATTACAACTGAGCACATGCAGAAAGGGAAAGGGTGGGGAAGGAAAAAGTTCCAGCTTGTTCCATACATTCCAACCAGAATGTATGTGTTAATGAATTTAGTCTGGCTGTATCTGGGGTACGACCTTCAGCCAAATGATCAAATCAATTGAATAGATGTCTTCATATAATGATTTTTGCTGGGAAGATGCTCAATAGTCAATGCTATTGAAACAAGTCATTCTAATGAAGAAGGCTCTTTCTGAAAGAGACCAGAAAGCTTGGCAATTTGGATACTGTCAAAACAGTCCTAATTCTGATTTAACATTCAAAATCATCATGATGGTGAAGAAACTCTCTGATCAGAACAGTATCTGTAGGGTTTAAGCATGGGCTGATGGACATAAGAACAGTTGTAAGAGTAAGATGTAGAGGCAAACTCTAATAGGTCATAATTATGCATGCTGGCATTCAGCTATGCATAAAGCTTTCCCAAAACATGCAATTCAGACCATTGAACAGCTTAAAATTTTTATCAGTGAGGCCTGTATAACATGAAAGGAAGACATTATTTTAAGAAGTTTTTAGGTTTCCTACTAAGCTACAGATTTAATACTCATTCCCTTGGAATTTTAGTTCCTCAGAATGTAGAATAGAGGGAAATGGCATTTTCGCTTCACATTAGAATGCCAGAAGAATACACACTAAAGACAGATTTTAAAAGAAAACAAAGTGCAAAGAAACATATGAGACAGATAGAAAGACTTGAGGCTTTTGACCAAAGACACCTCAACATTCATGTCTCCAAGTGACTCCGGAAAAGGAGTGCTGCATCTAGACAAATTTTCAAGAAACACAAACCCAAGTCAAGTGAACAAAGTATTTCAGAGATCTGTCACCACTGAGCAGACCTCTATCTCTGTGCACTGATACTGCATATTCCGGAACACTTTGAAGATGTAAGTGGTCAGAATCCAAGACTGCAAGAGCAGACTTCCATTTGGGGAATGATGGTTCAGAGTGGTCCTTATGTTGGAATGGAAGAGATTACAAAATAGTATAGAAGGGCCATGGCTCTGGAGAAGAGTGTCAGAGTTCTGCTGTAAAAGGCAGTACGCTCTTGACTATTCACACACGACAAAGGACAGACTTCCTTTTCTGCAAGCCAGAGGACATTTCAGAAGATTGTAGAGACATTTTTTGCCTTTGTTAACACAATAACAAACTTATTTTCTTCTAGATCTCCTGCATTTGCCACCCACACAAAGCACAGCGTTCCTTGTCCCATCATGTATTTTATCACCTCAACAGCAACAGATTTACAAGGTGGGAAGCTCTAAAGAGAAGCACTGAAGGGCTAAACAAATGAGTGTTTTCATCCACTTCAAATATTTGCAGTAATAATAGAATGGATTATCATTTTCCAGGAGAGGAAGAAGCACTTTTAGATATCAGAAGAACTGGAATTTTGCCAAGATGCCTCAAAGACTATCTGCTGGGATTAGGATGCAGACTGTAACCATTAATCCTTCAGTGTTGGCAGCTCCTGATACATCCATTACACAGCAGTGCTATTTGTGCCAAGGCATCCTCTTGTGCCTGGAAGCAAAGGAGTTAATCGGCAGGAGCCATGGCTTTGCACCCAGCACTTCTCACTAGGCATAGCTGACAGAGATAAAATATTATTGGCCCTGATAGCACGTTTTTTTTCTCCTGTGGCAATTCTGCTTAGCAGGGTGTTAGAGAGTGTGCTCCAAATCTACTTCCTTCAGCAGTTCAACCTTTTGCAAGACCCCCTCAAGGGCTTTGAATCATTTTTGGAAATCTTTTGAAGTGTTTCAAAACCTGTCAATCAGACCTGAACCCACTTACTGTTCTCTTCCTCCACCTCCCCCAGATACTGCTAATGTGGAAGGCTCCACTTTGACTTACAACCTTGTTACTATCCAAAGCCGAGGACTTTCTGCCTCTGGAAGCCCCAGGTTAAGCCAGGCAGTGTCACAGAGTTAAACTGTGGCATGTTTATTTGGAGGTGAAAACTCTTGGCAAAGACTCTGCATTCAGAGGACACAAGACAGGCTCCTACTGCAAGGAGATGATCATATTAGAACACTCAGATGATGGTGGTGGTGGTGAAACATTACTTGCATTCAACACAACAGGGTACTAGACAGAAATTTCTACAGAAGCTTTTCTATAGTGTAAGAGGAAGTTTCTTTCCACCCCTGGTTATATGCCTATGGCCTTTCTTATCCTCTGCCCTCAAAAACGGGCATAAAGTGATGCAATCTAGATCTCAAAGGACATTATTGTCAGAACAAAAAAACCAAAACCAAATTTGGTTACTTTTTGTATCTAGTTACTAGAACTGAGAAAGGCACCCCCCGCATTCCAATTATTCTCATGGAAGGACGGTCTGAGTGCACACCAAATTCTCCCACACCCTTGTGCTTTGGTCATTATTCCCAGACACAGAATTACATACAGAGTTTGTGAGGCATGTAAGACAAGGCTGCAGCAGGGCTTGCTATGATACTTAATGCAACCCCCAGGCCTTCTCTGCAAGCTTCGTTCACAAATAAAAAGACATTTGGTGTAGGATTAAATGGATCATCCCTACTGTAGATGGTGTTCAGGTGTAAGATTTACAGCCTCAGTTTTCCCTCATGTGAAAAAAGAGGCTTATGGAGTGCTGGTAAGGGTAGTCAAACATCAAAGAGAGCAGGGGCATTACAGAAACCTTCAGTGCCACAAGGAAGGATTACCCAGTGTCACCTCTGATGGCGTCCCTTTGTTTCCACAGGCAAGGTGCTGGTTCACTGCGCCATGGGCCGCAGCCGCTCCGCCACGCTGGTCTTGGCTTACCTGATGATTTACAAGAACATGACGGTGGTGGATGCCATTGAGCACGTGTCAAGGCACCGCTGCATCATGCCCAACCGGGGCTTCCTGAAGCAGCTGAGAGAACTGGACATAGCGCTGGCACTGCAGAGGAGGAACAGCAAGAACAGCCTAGCACCTGCTGAGCAGCAGAACAGCACCACCATCTAGCACTGTCCTGGCACGGCTGTGCTACTGGAAAAGACACTCCATAAAAGCAGGGGAGGGGAAGGTGTAGTTAATTACACAGTCACAAGGATCATTTGTTATTTGCTGGAAAAAAAACCCAAAGTCATTTCAAATACAATGTCAAGATGAGAAAGAAGGGAAACCAAATTTAAAACTCGTCATCTTAGAAAGTTCCAGCCTTAGCAGAATTCTTTGTTACATCAACAAGTAAGTTTTTCTCTCTGCAAAAAACCCCAAACATTTGCAACACAAAAGCAAGCACAACTTAAAACTCTCTTCTAGCAGAGTACCCCCAAAATCCTGATCCTAACTCAAGCCCACAGCCTTTAAGGGAGTGCAGATAGGCACTCCTGAAGAAATCTTGCAGGAATAACACTGACTTGTTTAGTCCAGAGTCCTGAAAGATTTCACAGGAGTTTACCTTTTTGTGCTGTTTCCTGGCAATTCTATTTCTTTTTTTCACAGTGATAATCCAGGGCAGCATAACAGAGCCTCTACGTGAGGCTCAACTACACCATAAGAATGAGAAACAAAGCAACACCCCTGAGAAGGTCAGATGCATGAGCAGCTAGGATGGACAACAATTCAAGGAGATACATACACATGACATTTTAGGACTTCCGGTTTTAAATTGCTTAACTTGTCCTAAATCCTTTAACTGCCTGAATCATGCCCTTTACATTGTTATGATGAAGTTCAACGCTGAACTTGTAGAGCTCCAACAGCCCCCTAACTAATAATGGATTATAATGAGATTTTAGAAAAGGCAAGAGACACCAATGAAGCCTTAAAAAAATGCTTCTCAGTGACCTAACAGCAGAAGAAAGTTGCTGCAGTGCTTCCAGACACTGTTCAGATCTATCACTACCAAATGTTTCCTCCTAGCTCAGCTTTAGCCATCTTAATAAGTCATTGTGCTCCCACATAGTTACATTTGTTAATAATTGCATCTGTTGACAGAAGTGCTGCTAATACAGTAATGGGGACACCAGAGTGATTTTCTGCCTTAACTTATTCCATTTATCCTGTTTGATATAATTTTTCACCAACTGTATTTTGAATCAATGAGAGTTTTGGCAGCATTTGATATTCTTAAAATGTACTTCAGAGGAGGATCACAATTAAGGCACGTTAACGTTTGCTGCATCTGCAAAAGGTGAGGTCCTCACCCTCCCTATCAGAATTTTATCGAATTGAATGTATCGGACAGGAGGTACTTGCTCAGTGCTGAGAGGAATGACCTGGCCATCAAGCACACAGGGGAGTTCTCTTGGTCATTACCAACTGACAAAAGACTTTGCAATTTTGGTACAGTACAAACTGTGTAAGCTGGATACTTGGAAAAAAAAAAAATACAGGGCAGAAATGCGCCATTGAGAACTGCAAGGATATGCTATTAACCAGAGTTGAGCACAACTTCATATTTTTTTTGTAGATGTTAACAGTGCTTCAGGCTTGACACCTCTAGTGTGAAGGCTTTTCTATGCCTTCACTTCCTTTTGGGGCCCAAAACCCAGTAAATCATTGATCTCCAAACAGTAACTGTAGCCAAGGCTGCAGATAACCATAATGTAATGCTTTGATTTATCATTTGAATTTATCTGCATAATTAACAATTTATCTTTAACCTCTCAGAAAAGCAGACCACATTTAACATAACTGAACTACTGCTAAAAACCAAATTAGATATTA
The DNA here is from genome assembly GCA_013400675.1 of Oxylabes madagascariensis. NCBI lineage: Eukaryota > Metazoa > Chordata > Aves > Passeriformes > Timaliidae > Oxylabes > Oxylabes madagascariensis. Next base: position 76,176 of record VYZR01115403.1, read on the forward strand.
CAATGTGAACAATATTCATGATAGAGATACACAAACTCTGGGACTTTGTACAAATTAAGTATCCCTATACCTGTATTAGGAGGGGAAAAAACCCACTGGAAAAAAAACCAGAAACAACAGGGAACTCAAAGGAAGTAATTTGACATTTCAAAAATAAATAAGCACTCACAATGTGGGTTTAGAGTAAAAGTATTTTTGGATGGGGTCCCTCAACTCTTTCGGCCTACTTCCATAGACCTTCAAATGCACCTTTTCACACCACCTTATTGTGTGCTGCAGTTTGATGCACACAGACACAGAACAGCTCCACTTGCCTTGCACGGCCCTGCTTTCCTTGAAGCTGGCAAGGAAAGCTGAATGTTTCTTGGCATTTGCTTTACAGACAGTAATTCTGTACCAAATGATAAACTAGAAGATAACAAATATCTGTGAGGATTTCTCTTTGTCAAGCTACAGGTTGTCTTCTTTCTCGTATCTTGCATGAGAGCTTGATGACTGCTGTAACTGAAAGAGGATTTGTCATTGATTTACATGCAAAATTGATCACCCTCAGCACTACAGAAAATTGCCAGGGCCATTCTTTCTATTTACTATGCTGATATAAATGGAGTTTATTTCCATCAACCACTCTGCCACATGGACAAATTAAACAGCTTATAAAAGTGAGAGACATAGACAGTGATCTAACACGGAAGATTGTAACTTCAGCATTTCTTTGTTTCTGCTTCTATCACCGATTCTTACAAGGTTAGTGAAAAATTGGTTGCATTTTGCCCACTGCTAGGGGATCAGGCAAGCCTGACTGCAACACTTACTACTCCTGTCTTTGCTAAAGGGCTGAGTGCAGCTTCCAGGAGTACTGGCATTTGGCAGCTTCCAGATGAAGTACGTCCTGCTCCAAAGACAAGGATTGTTCCTAGAACCAGGTCTTGCCTGAAGGACTCTGCTGGCACAGCTCTGCCAATTAGGCAGTTCTGCAGTAACAGACTTTTCATTTACTTCCCAGCTTTTTTTGCCTACTGTTCTCCCAGAATTAATGAGACTTCATCAGAAAAGCAGAAGTTCTGGAACAGGTGACTTCCACAAAGTGAGGCAACTCTCACAAGCTGGTAATCAGCTGAGTCACAAGTGTCAGCAGCATAAGCCAGGTCTGCAGGAAACTCACACAATGAACACGGCAAGCTGATTTCCTTCTTGCCAGTCACCAGTGGCATGGAGCATTCTGTAAGAGTGCCTGGCCAAGGAAGCCTCCTGCCTTTGACAGGAATCATCTATTGCAATTTTGTGAAGAATTTTTTGAAGACAGTAAAAGCAAGAGCTCATTCCCCTCTGCGATAGTGCTAGAGCACTGACACTGCAAGGCGCATACCAGTCAGAGAACACGTACATCTGTCAAGGAAAAGACAACCTTCTTCTTTCTTAACCTGACTTCTTAAATCAGAAATTTTAGTGTTGTAATGCAATCTACAGCTTAACAGTTGTTATGGGAAAAGATGTAAGATAGTCCCTTGTCCTCCTGAAAGGAATTAAATTCTGAAATAACAAAATTATACTGGAAACTTGCCTGTTGTTTGCACACTATGCATCATTTCCCAACCAACTCTTAACCCACACATTGTAAATACAGAATTTTAGCAATATGCTAGAGTCAGGATGCTCTGTTTCAGGTTAGTAAATATTTGAAATGGTAAGATGGTTTGATTTGCCTGTAGGTTACAGGCTTCAAAACTTCAAAATAAACAGCAGCAGATAAAGACCCAGGTGCCTTTTTCACTCACTGTAAAAACACACAAATGAAAAATCACAGAACATAATGCTACTTCGAGGTGCAATTATTTAACACAGACATGGTGCTAGCTAAACACACCTGAAGGCTGCTCATAACTGCCTTGAGTTCCACTCTCTTTTTCCTAAGCATAAAAAAGGTGAGTTACTTTGTGAAGAAGAAAACGAGATTTAAGTACTACGAATACTCTCTGCCGTCAGTCAACAAATCTGACAATGTAAGGGCATGAACCAAGATCTGTATTCTGCTCTCCTTGTCAGTGTTCTGAACTCCTAAAACACTAGTTACTCCAGATGATCATCTGACCAGCAATATTAGCTCTCATTCAGATCCAGAATTTTAGACTGCTGCTCCATTGTATTAAAACTAAACAGGTCATGCACATCAATCTGTAGTATCAGTTTCTTGAGTTGGCATCACCACACAGTAATGGTTTTATTTAAAGAAATACCGATTTCTTTGACTTCCAGATATAAGAAATATTATCTTTAAAGCTGTTTTATGCACTAGAATGGAGACAGAGTTTTCAATCAAGATGGCCACTCCTTTCACTTTAGCTAGCAACCTTACTGCAGTGACAGTGGCAACATCCACATTAGAAGCATTCTGAACAATTATTACGAAGACTTTTTAAGGTGTAGGTTCACACATCCCACATTTGAATTTGTCCATCTCACAAGATCCACATATAGACACCCTTCTTGTCTTTAACAGACCTTCTATTGCTAGATGAGAAGTGCTCATCTCTGTGTGTTTGTGTGTGCCCACATACATGCATATACACAGAACCCATATATTCAACGCAGAATTTGTACCATCTTGTCACCCAGCAACAATGAAAAAGGAAGAGATGACAATTCTATCATTAAAATACAGTTCAAACAGCACGTCTGTTACTATCATATATCCTTTTTTATATATATATATTCACACTTTCTGTAGGAAAGAAGTTTCATACATTAAATATTGACAACCTTGTAAGGTATTAAATACATATTTATTCAATATTTTATTAAGATTATTAAAAAAAATAATCTTAGGTACTCTTTATTTTCACAAGGTGTATGCAATTATGATGAGTAAGCTACACTTAAGCTCTAAACAGCCTAATCCAAACCCCACCAACGTTAATGGGCTTTAGATCAAGCATGTGAGAGCACCGTAACAAACACTGTTTCAGGAGGTAATTCCCATGCAACATCAAACTATGACAAGACACAAGAGGCTAAAAATGGCTCATCATAATTTATTTTATGTTAAAATGTACAGCTTGGGGGGGGTGTAGTTTTTTGCAGTTTTTATTTTTGTTGCTTGGGTGGGTCTTTTGTGGGTATTTTTTTAAGTGACTGACTAAAAAGATAACAGATAAATACAAGAGTGTCACC
>VYZR01115409.1:15388-27615 GCA_013400675.1 Oxylabes madagascariensis
GTGTAAAACAATTGTTTAACATAAGTGAGGGGGAAAGTTCTTTAAACTGTGTAGTCGCCTCCTCACTTCATCCAGCTGCAGCAGTATCTTTGTTGTCAAAATATTCCTTCCCCCTTTTTGAACTGATGTACAAGATAACAACAGTATTCAGCAATGTCTGTACAGCAAATAACAGCCACTGCACTGGATGTGTCCCCAGCTGCCGCCTTTCCTCCTTGGCAGCAAGTTTCTGGAAAGGTGTGAGTGGGGAGGGAGAGACAGAAGCCTCAAGGCAGGCTCTGTGTGTGGTAAGTTCCTTGCCCAGAGAGGAGAATGGCTGTTCCCGGCTGGGCAGTTCCCAGTGGGATGGTGGGTGACCCTGGGAGTATGCCCACCCTGGCCGGGCAAGGAGGGGTCAGTGCTGGGCCAAAAGGACCTGGGGGCAGCAAGGGAGTCAGATTCAGCTCCAGGGGTTACTTTGTGGCACTATTGGTGGAGATACCGACAGCAGTTCTCTGACTCAAGGGAGCAAATGCAGGCCATAGTCCTGCCCTCCGCCTATTTGGGTTTGAAGTGGACAATGTGAACCTAAGGAATGATTTAATCATGGTGATGCATGAAAGTAACTGAAAGGCGGATTTACTGCTCTAATCTTTTCATGGTGCTTAATTTAATTTTCATGTGCTTTATTGCAACACTGATTCATCAGGTGAGTGGGAGGGAGGCTTGTACAGTACAGGTGGTTCAGTTTCTATTGCTGGTTTAGATATTTCTCAAGGTGCTTTGTTGGCTACAGCAGGAGAAAAATGGCTCTATGTCGGATACAGTGCTGTGGTTTGGCATCCAGGATATCTCTAGGGAAAGGCCATTCCTCTAATCTGCAATGTGCAGTGTTTGAAATCAGTGTGCCGTGCTCAGAGCAAAACTGAGACTCGACTAATTCTTATTATGTTCATAGATCATAAAAATTTCAGTTAAGCTAATCTGAATTGGGTTAGACTCACTTCATGTCCAAGGGAGCTGTTATCTGCTGCAGGCAATTGTGAGATTGTCAGCGTTGCCAGTGCTGGATCTGGGGCTGAAGAGGTAGAAATGAAACTGCCCTGAAGTGTATCAGCAGGGCCTTGCTGCTTCTGAGCTGCGGAGCACAGACCTCCCTCTGCAACTGCACAGATTTGTGCTATTTGATCTCCTGTTTGATTTGGGGGGAAAAGCTGCAATTTGGTGTTTTTTCTCCTGACCTCCCTGCCTTTGGAGCATTAACAGCACAGTGTTTTCTCAGCCAGAAATGCTGCTCCTCACGCCTCCACTCCTCAACATGAGATGTCTCTGGCAGCACGCTGTAGGTGTTTGTACATGCCTGCTGTGGTTACTAAGGTAAAGGAAACACAAGAAGCAGCTCAGGGAATGGGAATAATCCAAATGCTAAATACACACGGGTTTGGGCAGGAATGACAGTGACGTGCTCTGCCAGCATGTCTCAGTGTGGGTCTGGGCTTGCTCACTCCTCATGCAGGCTCCTGGCTGTCACTGCTGGTGTTTATGCTGTGCTTTAGAGCACCAGGCATCTCGAGACTGAGCAAACTCTTCCCAGGTGCTGCTCGGCCCTCATTTTGGAGCTGTGTGGTTGTGGCGCATTTAATTGTACAGGGCTGTGTCTAAATCACAGGTTCTGCCTTCATCCCAGCTCCTCCCCTGCACTGTGGCTCTTTCTGATCATGCAATGAAGGAAGAAGGAGACAACCATCCTGAAAAACACCCATTTTGATAAGTAGTTGCTGAGCCTCTGTGGAGGACTAAGGAGCAGTGTACAACCTGCCCAGGCTTCCACATTTCTTAATTATTGGAATACTCTTTCTCTGCTCAACACTCAAGGGAGTGTTGTGCTTGCATCGGGCTTCAGGTACTGTATATGCATCTGTGTAATACAAAAAGATCAAGGGACTAAAGGGGAATATTCTGCAAAACTGGAAGCAGCTAACAGCAGGCTAGTAAGAGTTACCTGTAAATGGTTTCTGCCCATCACAGAAGGAGAGTGGTATGAAAGGGGGATTAATTTTTTTTTTTTTTTAGGTTGGAATAGTCCAGCTGCATCCGTGGTGGTTTTTAATTTCTTTCAAGCTGCATAAAAACCACGGGCATATCCCTTGTTCTTTAGTCTCAGTTTTCTGTAGTGTTTGTAGAGCGACAGTTGAAATTGTGCCATTTTTTCCTTTATGCTCCTTTCAGATTGAAGGGATTTATAGGTGTATAAATCAAAGTCTGAACTGAAAAGGCTCAATTCTCGTCTTTGTTTAATAAACAGCCAGCTGTATACCTGGGCTTTCCTTTTGCAGTGTGTCCCTGAGGTCTGTGCTCTGTTCCAATATCAATAACTTTGCTGTGCTGGCAGTCTTCTTGATAGTAGTTTTTCTATGTGTTTTGTTAAACTCCATGCCAAGCTTCAACTTATTGGGAATTGACTGCAGGGCGGTATGAGTTTGACTGTTTTGGCAACCCAGTTACCATTTGCATGATTATAGCATCAGTGAAAAATTAACCAGCTAAAGGCAAAAGAGACATACTTAAAGGCAAAAGAGAAATCCGTAATAAACTGGGATGTGTGCAGCTCTCCTTGTGGTGGGGGGGAGGGGGAAAATTCAACATGGGGTTTGCCTGCTTCGTCCTATCTAATCTGTCAGTGTATCAATCAATGTGAAATTGTACCCCCAAGGAATAATGTAATAGCTATTTTGTGTGTATTCCCGAACTGGAATGCTGCTATAGTAGAGTCCTGAAGGGAGTGCTGTCTAAATCGACCAGCAGAGGCCAAGATAAAAGCAGACTTGCTGCTTATCTATCAGATGATGCAGAGAGGCATCGAGGGATGAAATGTCTCATTCTGTGTTGAGTGCAAAGCTTAAATGTGAGCTTGGTCCTTCTGCATCCCAGTACTTCAGGCACAAAAGCAGTGTCCTGATAGCTCTCCTTCAGTTCCCTTTCGGCAAAATCATGAGATTGCTCTGAAAGGCACTTTAATTTTCATGCCAATGCATTTTGTTCCAGACAACAGTTATAGTGGTTTTGTTCCTTCCCACCTTCAGTGCTGCAGAGGCAGCTTGGCTTTTGTTACCTGTGTTGTTTGATGCCAGTTAAGAGTGCAAAGCTTATGCTATCACTGCATTGTTGAATTGATTTGCTCTTTTCTCAGGTTAAAATGACGGGGAATTCTCTCCTCACAGCAATAAATTGTCATGTCCCAATGAGGAGAGGATGGGAGTTCTGCTCCATTTCATGGTGTGGGTAACTGTTGATCATTGTGAGTAATCTTGGCAGAATGAAAAGAATAATTTAAATTTCTTTTTTGTTATTGTTTTGATATTTTTGCACTTTCTCTTTTTGGTATGACTTCAGCATCAGGAGAGAATCACTTTTATGTAGTAGGAGGTGTCAAAGGCTTTTAGGCACTTTATCAAACATTGCACAGTTCATTCGGGGAGCTGTTGCTCGCTCATCTGTAAAATCCCTGAAATGTGAATGTGAAATTGCCACTGGAATTAATGCTCCATCAGGGTGGTTATTCTGGTAAGCTCCTGGCATGGATGCAAATAAATGAGATTTCCATTTTATAAGATGCATCTTTCTGTATTTTCTTGCTGTGTTGCATTGAAAAAGAACCTCATGCACTGCTGCAAGCCTGACAGTTGCTGATGCAGTGAATTACTTTTTTCCCTTTCCTTACTAAGGGAAGTAATCTGGATTTGCAGATCATTTTATGACCTTTCATATATGAGTCAAAGACAGTTCAGGTCTAAGCAGTATTTTCTTTTTTTTTTTTGTAAATTTGTGAATCTTTACTTGGACTATGAAGGCTTCCAGTGAGCACTGAATGCACCATACTAATTACAGCATTAGTGGGCAAGGCAGTAATTTAAACTGCCTTCCGTGGAGCTCTGTTATTGTAATCTAGAGCAGGACACAGGTGTGTTAGACATGAAATACACAGTGTTTGTATTTTTCAGTTTTGTTTATAGTAGGTTTTCTTCTTTCTATTTTAACATCTGTCATTTGCCCTAGCCTCGTCTTGCTCTGCCTTTGTAACCTTTCTCATTGGAGATAGAATGTATATAATCATGTATAAGATTTTTTTTTGGTTCGTTTTAATTCAGGTTCAGTGGATGCAAGCAAGGCCCAATTTCTGTCGAGCATGTTTTTTGGGGTTGTGGGGTTTTTTTGTTTGGTTTGATTGTTTTGGGTTGTTTTTTATTTACTGATGAACCACCCAGGCTTTGTTGCCTGTAATCAAACTGCTGTTACTGCCTGAATTTCTCTCTGGACTTCAGGTCATGGGAGGCACCTTGGCACACCTGCAGTCATTTATTAATACCTGCACTCATTTATTCATACACCTATGCATTGCAGTCGACTTGGGGAGCTCCACTTGTGGACAAGGCTGGAGGCTGCTTAAACCAAGCCTAGACTGCCAGGCTTCTAACCTAGTTTTTCCCAAGCTGGTGTTCAAGTTCTGGCTTGTGGAATCCTTCAGCGTAGGTGCTGAAAGCTTTCTTTTCCAAGAGGGTGAGGTGTGCTGAGAAGCTGGGAGGATCCCCTAGCCATGAGTATATTTGAGAAATGTAGCGTAGGGTCACTCCTTTCTGAGTACCCTGAGAAGGTACATGGCCAGGGTGTGTCAATGTCAACTTTCCATGCCTTTTTCATCCTCTCTCTGCCTGGATTGTGTGTTCTTCGGTGTCTCTTATTGGAAATTCACACAATATTTAGAGCAGTATTGTCTTGGATTCTGCTGGGCTCTACTGTAATATAAATAAAAATTATCTCATTGTGTAAGCAAGATACTGAATAACTTGTCTAAATGAGCTAAGACAGTGGGTGCAACAGTGCCAGTTTTATTCTCTTTGAACAGGTGCATCCCCATGAGGAAATAAAAGGTAGGTAGGTAGGGACCAAGTGAGAAACGCTGAGCAACAACAGACTGTGACTCAGAAGCAATTTAACCATAATAATCCCCACGGCACTAAAGGTTCTTTTTCCCAGAAATGCACAATATGCTGTTCTCTGCCATAAAGCTGTTGTCAGCTGACATCATTGTGTTAGCATAAGACTTGCTGTTATCCACAAGATGCACAGTTAGCAGAGTACTCCCAGTGCTGACTGCTAATTATTACTTATGTTCTCCCAATTGTTGAAAAATGATATATTAAAGCTATTTCCTGCTTAATATTTTATTCCTGATGGCTGGTATGCTTATGTTGTGTTAAAAATAATGCTTCTAATATCACTCCAAGAATTACTAAGCCTGTGTTTGATTTATTTAGGAGAACACAGAATGACCATTTACCAAATGCCTCTCTTGAGTACCTGTTGTAGATGCTTTGTCTTTTTATTTTTTTTTCAGAGTAGCAGTGTGGAAATGTATGGCTTTTATTTTTTGTTTACCGTGACCCTCTCAAAGTCTGTGTGTTTTCCCATTGACTTCATGGCAGCCAAGTGCTTTTTATCCTGTATGTCTCTTGGAGAAATCAGATTAATGATGCATCACCAGTCAGAGAGAGCTTTTGTTGAAGGCACAGAAAGGCAATAATTTACCTTGTGATTTATAAAATGCATATTTTTCCCCTCATATTAAAAAAGGGAACTGTTGAGGTGAAGGGAAGTGAACAGAGAATTGGTGCTCAAGTACTGTCTCTGCAATGCGAGAGGGACATTGCAATACCATTAATGAGATTCTCCCATTTTCCCTTGGAGATGCGGTATTGAATTTAGAAATAGAATTTGAACAATTTTCCCCCTGAACATCTCACTTTTCTGTTCACTGAATAGCTACAAACCCTTATTGTTTAATAGCTAGCTTCACTTTTAACTGATAGAGTTTCACAGAGGTAAGATAATAGCTCTGAAAAGGTAAGACTTTTTCTAGACACTGTTTAATTTACTGTAATTATATTAAGTGCTAAATTGAAAGAGGCTTTTCTAGTTAAGATGAGGATAATGAATAGTTGTGCGTTATTACCGTGGCCATGATGGGGGAAGGAAGAAGTGATTCAAGTTTTGCTCAAGACAGAAAGAAAACCTGCCCCAAAGTGGTCCTTAATAATTTATTTTCCCCTCTCTATCGCTGACTCCCAGGTTTTGCTGGAAGTTTTTCTGCTCTTTGTACCTCAGGGATGCCAGCAGTTTATGAAAGGAATCAGCAGGCACTCCAAGTGAAAATGATTGTGGAAATAGAGTGAGGAACCAGAGTGCACCCTCCAGCCAAGCCTGGAGCTACACAGGCAGGGGCACCCACAGCAAATGCCATTGCAGTTCTGAAGGCATTGCAGTTCTGAAGGCATTGCAGCTCTGAAGGCATTGCAGTGTAGCATGGCTCCCCGGAGGCTCTGCTCCCTCCGTGCTTTGCCCACACTGCAGAGAAAGCCGTGGTTTGCTGCTCTTTTCTGCTTGGAGCAAGTTGCAACATCTCAAGTCCCCGGGCAGGTTGAGTGGGTGCACCCCAGCTCTCTGTGCCATCCACCAGCACCCGCCTCTGCTGCTCTTCCCTCACTGGAGCTGCGGCAGCTTGTGCTGTTGCTTCCCTCCATTGGCCTTGTTTGAGAGCCTGAGCAAATCACAGGCTGTGCAGAATTGTGTACCCCATGTGAAAACACACCAACTCACTGTCTTGGCATATTTGGTGCAACTGAGAATGGCATCTTTTATGCCACTTTTAATGTGGAGCTGCTGTAAGCACACCCTGCCTCTCCATGTGGATGAAAGTGTTTTAACTGGGGCAGGATTTCACTGTGGTTTTGGAAGTTGAAGCTGTTAAGGGGAAAACCAAAGCATGTTCTCTCGTTTATTCACCTCTGTACTCTGGGGTCCAAGACACCATTTCTGTGCAGTGTTTCCTGCACTGGCTTCTCTTGCTGTCCTGCTAGGACTGCTGGCAAGTTGATCTACGGGGACTTGTCCCATACAAGCATGTATCTCCTGGGAGTTGCACTCATGCTGTGCTCTTACCTCTCAAAGTCTGTCAAGAGTGCACGTGATTGTACTTGACACTTGCGATCTGGGCTAGATGTGAACCCCTGGGGAAAGGCAGTGTGTGAATTATTTAATCTCTTGAGCATTCCAGGCCCTGTATAAAAAGCATTAAGCAATATGGGGCTTTTTCTTGCTTTAAGAGAGGGTCTGTGTCAGCCTTGCTTGAATTCTCAGAAAGCTGATTATTTTGAGCACTAAACTTCATACCATTGTTCCAAATTCATTGGAGTGCAATTATGGGGGCCCAGTGTAAGCAGTATTTGCTGCCAGGTGGCCCAGAAATATTCCTGATAAACCTTCTGTTTCCTTCCCTTGTTTCCCTCCTTCCCTTCTCCAGTAATTTGGTTTTTCTGGATTGAGACAGGTTGAGGCAATGCAAGTAGGATAATTTTGTGGTTAGGGCATTTGGCTTTGAGATCAGGAGATCAGTGTTAGTTCCTGCTTCCATCATAGGTCTCCTGTAGCTGTGGGGAGATTGCTTGCACCTCTGTGCCTCTGTCTGCCCCGGAAAAATAACAAAGTAAGTTTTGCGGTTGAGTTTTATTTATTTTCCTATGTTGGCCTACAGGGCTCTGTTATGAGGGCAGGGAGAGGGTCTGATCTCTTCTTGGGGTTATTTGGCGTTGTCTGCTGGCCCAGTTCCAGCCTGAGTATACCTGTTTGCTCTCTGGACAAAGCTTCTAGGAAGTCTGCAGGTATCTCTTTTTTCTTTGTTTTTTATTCACGACCATTCTTTTGTTATGCTTTCTGCTTTCATTTAACATCAAAATTAAATGGTGAGTTAAGTAGTGTAGCTTTTAATAATGTGTAGAAAATGAGCTGAGCTGCACACATAGATGGTGCCCGTAGGAAGCCTGGAATTATCCCGTAGCGTTTTTAATGGGCAGTCCTACTGCGCTGTGAGCTGTTGGCTCAGTGAGGCTGTCTTAGATGAGCTACAGATGAGACTCCCAGTACTGTAAATATCTGTGCCATTTAGCTTTGAGCACCAGGAAATGAAACGGCATGTGAAATAATAAAAAGGTTTATTTTACTGAAGTCAGTAAAACAATATTTTCTTCAGGCTGATTTAGAAGTGGACTTTAGAAAAGTTAAGTGGAGAAGAAATGCAGGGTTTTGGGGCTAGAAATGTTTAACAGTCTGGCTGCTCTGCTGCTTGATTACAGCACAGCTAGGTGCAGGGCTCGGGCAGCTGGAGAAAGGCTCTGCAGCACTTGGCATGGTGATCTCCTAAGGTGCTTATCTGGTGAGAAAGTGGGCGCAGGTAGGAAGGCTGGAGTTTGCTTTCTGGACAACGTAGCTTTTCTTTGCATCTTGGATTTTAAAGCCAGCTGTATCAGTCCTGTTGATCTCATTTGACTTTGCATCTGCAAGGATTTTAGCCTGGGAGTCTTATATCTAGTAATTTCTGGTTGAATTACAGCGTTTTCCTTAGGCAGGTAGTGCATTTTAATTTTGGTGGTGATTCTTTTGTGCTCTTCAGAAATGTGTGCAAATGGTAGTTTTCTTTACAGTAAAAGGTATGTGCATTCTCTCAAATCTGGCATTTTTCTCCCTTCTTTTTTCCAGCTTTCTGACATCTTTTCCCTGTAAGTGATTGCAGACTATGATAAGGTGATCCCTTAAAAGTCTTTGGTTAGTTAAGTAGGTTGAACATCTTAAGTCTCATTGCAGTTAATTTAAGACTTGGAGGCAGCCGTGCGGTGTTTTGCTGCGTCCTTTCCAATTTTTCATGCTGCTGTATTTCAGGTAAGGATGAAGATTGCGTGTGTTATGTCAGCAGTGATCCTGCAGCTGTCAAAGACAGAAGTAAGGCTGCATTCTGGCTCTTGCTCTTTTTGTTCCTTCCCCCTTGTTTATGCTTCCAGGAATTGAGCAAGCCCTGTTCACCCATGGTATTGCACTTGGCATTCAGACTCTGTTAGTTATCTATAATTCTTTATAAATCAGAGCTGTTTTGGAAGGCTAAGGTTTGTGTCTGGACAGGGAGGAGGAGGCGTTTTGGTCTGGTATGTGGCAACACAAAGTTATTTATCATAGATTGTGCTCTCTGCACTTCAATAATCTGCTGACATTTTGCCAGTAATAAAAAGGTCAAGGAAAAAAGTTGCTTCCTACAAATCATGGCATCTGATTGTTCTCTTTATTAAACAGAGCATGGTTTCCTTGGAACAAAATTTCAGCCATCCCCAGCTTTGTAAACGATGAATTACCAGCTGGTACAAATGCATAAAAATGAAAAAGCAGCTTTCTTTTGATGTTGCTGGTCCCTATTCAAGTGATTTGTCCTTTCCTGAAGCAGGGTATGGGGAAGATGCAAGAAAGAAGTGTCCCTTGGATGTTAAATACAGTAGCAGAAAGAAATTATGAGAAGTTCATACTTGAAAAATGAGACATTAAGTTGATTTAAAAGGCCAAAATAATCTCTGTAGGGTTCACAAAATGTTACATATTCCTAATTTTTAGGAATGGCTTTCCATGTCATCTTTTAAGAATGCCCTGTTATGTCCAAAGCACAATAATTCAGTTAAACACAACATTTAATCCTATTTTTTTTTTCCTTTTCCTAAAAATTTCCCTATTGATTTTTGTCTTTGAGGCGCCTTAGCTTGAAACTGCAGTGCTGTTTTTTCTTGTAACCCCAAGTGGTGCTTTCTGATACAGAGATGACTCTGTTGGAGGCAAGGCTCTGGCTTAAATATAACAGTAGTGGCTGGGCAGTGGATAAGCATCAGCAGTCAAGTTGGAGGTCCTTGGAACCATCCATGATGAGGAGCTTGGGTGGATGTGAGGGAGCTCAGAGGGAAAAGGTTTCTGTTTGTGGGGGCAGGCTGATGAGTGTTAGTGCTGTCAATTAGGGTAGTTTGGTAGTTTGCATAAGAAGCAGCAGAGCTAGTGTATTTTTGTTACAGAAAATGAACAAAAGTGTCTTGCAGAGAAGTGCTGATTTGTTTCTCTTGCAGCAGGGTATTTGCTGCTACCTTTCCCTAAAACGTCTCTGTAGATACCTAAGAATGCACGCCTAAAAAAGCTGAATTATAACAATTATATGGTCATGGTAGACAGAGGAATTGTGTACTGCAGTTCTTACTGCCAAATTCAAAATTAATTTGAATGTAAATCTTTTCCAAAAAGGGAGTGTAGAAAGGTCTGTATTGGGGGCAATACAGCTTTTGTAGTCTCTGGCAGATAGAATCAGTTGTTTAAAGTTTTTACAGTGTCGTTACGTGAAAGTCCAGTAGGCAGAAGCTGCATATTTATCTGCTCAGGAATTCAGTATTCCTATTAATTGGTATTGGAAACAAGCCAAATCCACTTGAAATAGATTTATTTTAAAAAAATGCTGTTTTGCCATTTGAATTACTTCAGCCAAAGCACTCCTGGGCAACTTGGTGTGTTTTACTTTTTTACAGAGCATTATATATGTTGCTCCTGGCCGTGGCCGATGCCTTGTAAAATGCTGAAATGTGCTGAAGCTGGAGCAACCCACTGGCTGTGAGGGGCTTAAGGAGCATTCCCAGCTTCCTGCCATCCCAAGGCATATGGGGAATCATTCATGGCCCTCTTCTAGTCTTTCGTATTTAAATGTTTCAAAAGGTTGTGCAGGATAACATAGTGTGTTTCGTACTTGCTTTGTGGCAAACAGACACGCCGCTCCTTTGCACCCAGCAGATGTGTGCAGGGTACTTAGGCAGACTTCAGAGAAAGGCCCTAAGGGTTTGTGTTTAGCACAAAAAATACAAAGTCTTGAGCTTTGCCTTTAAAGTAACTTTCTTAGGATGACTTACATCTGGAGGTCATTCTTTCCTCTCTGTGCTCATTTCTACTGTAGGAAAGGATGCAGAAGGTTTCCCTTGTGAACGCATCCGGCACTGCTCTGTTTGGGTTTGTGTGCTCGTCCTCCTGCTCTCTGGAGTGTGTCTCTCACAGAACACAGTCATTTCCGCTCCTAAATTCTTTGTTTAACCAGCACTGGCAGGCTGAGAGATAAAGGTGGAAACTTGGAACGAGACTGGAGAAATCTTCCTAATTTTAGGAAGGTTTGAGTTGAAGAGGAAGGGAGCAGGTGGGCAGGATGCTCTGGGGCAAACACACAGTGTAATGTCGGTGCCTGTGTGCGTGCAACAGTCACATCTTCCTTACAAGTCTGTTGGGTTGATGTTACATTTCTCGTTAAGCAGACACCAGTGTTATCCTGGGAATTTCTGTGGCTTGTCTCCACCCCACTTAAAACTAGACTTAATGAGCGGCTTCTGGAAAGCGAGGGGAAAAAGTACGTCATGCCTGCCACTGTTTCCTTTCACAGCTCATTTACTGGGCCTTTTCTTGATATATTCAGTAGTTCTTCATAGACTTTGGAAGGATTGTTTACAAAAGAAATTTATCAGGTTGCATTTTTTCATAAATGTAATTCAAGGAAATGTCTCCCACTGCTATTTACAAACGATACGAAATCAGGCAGTTTTTTGCAGCTATCAGAGGCTATGTCAATGGCCATAGAAAACAAAGAGGGAGCCAAGGAAAGAAAGGCAGGGTAATGCCATGGCATTTGAAACACTATTTTGTTTTCATTCAGATATTTTTAGCTAATGGTGATTTTTTTTTTCCTTTATGTGAGTTGATGTGTTGTGTCAGTGGTAGAAGCTGCCAGTGTTGATGTCTGTCCAGGAAAAAGATACCAGTTGACACAGAATATATACCAGGGGCTGCTGGATAAAATTATGTTAAGGAATGCTTCAGCAACTCTCCTCATTAGTAGTAATAAAATCCAGATTTAAAATTGCAGCCCCAGTTAAATCAAGGTTTAATTAGTCTTGCAGCAGCCCAGAGCCTTTGCTTTATTTCCACAGCTATCTTTCTGCAGCTTCAGGCACCCCACACTGGTAGACACGTTGCTTTGTTTTGTTTGCTGCAGTCCTTCCCAGGAGAAGTGATCTAAATACTTTCAAAGACACTGATCAATTGTTTCCAATCTCTCCTTGGTTTGAAATGGATTTTTTCTTTTGGATTCTATACATCCATTTAAGACCTGATCTAAATCCCATGAAGTCGTGTTGGTAGTGGGGGGACATTGGGGAACGGGCACAGGTGGACCATGGGAACAAGTAGAAAATCAAGCCCATAGGTTGTACTCATGGCTTGAATATATAAAGGAATTATATTCATACACATTTGAGCTGTCATTGCAGTCCAGTTTCTCTGACCCTTGCAGCTTTCATGGACTGACA
>VYZR01115411.1:0-48242 GCA_013400675.1 Oxylabes madagascariensis
CAGCAAAGAAATGAAGGTGATTTTTCTGCAGAAACAATAAAGAACAAGAGCAGCGATGCTCAACGAAAACTCCTCAAATGAGCCCCTGCTTTGGCACTGCAGCCTCTTCAGGCTTTTCATGCAGAACTGGGGGAGTCTAATCTGATTTAAAATGCATCCAAATTCCCGGCAGCAAGCAGCAGGGAAGCAGGGCAAAGCTGCCATCCAGACGGGCGGCTCTGGGAGGGGACCTGGAGCTGGGACAGGCTGGGACACCTGAGGGTCAGTGTCTGTCTGCAGGCACCTCACTCCAGCCAGGGCAACCTTCCAGTGCCACCAACAGCACCGAACATTGTCCCATTTCCAGCCACTGGCTCCCATCCCATCTCCTTTTCCTCACTGGGGCTCATGGCCACCTTGATCTCAGTTCCCCAGGTATGGAAATAACAGGACTGAAAACACTTCTGTAGGTGCTGGGCAAATCTAGAGCAAAAGTGGTTAAGGCAAGAAAAAAAAAATAAATTAAAAGAGAACTATTTTCAGCCTGTGGCTGACTGTATTTCTTGGGACCAGTGCAGNGTCATCATCTTCGGAAGAGTCCCATCGAGGCCAGCTCCAAAAAACTTCCTGGTTTGCACAGCCCCTCATTTATCACAGCTGAAATTACCAGCAACTGATGAAACTCTGCAAGCCTCTCCTCATTTAAAGAGCACCAGACATACATATACTGGCATTCAGGAGAAAAATCTCCTAAATCTCAAAAAAATGGGTTGGAAGGTGTTGGGAAGATGCTTTAGAAGCTCCTCCTGTCCTGAGCCTTGGGGTGAGTGAACCAAACCAACCCAGGGACAAACCTCTCCTTTTCATCTGCTGCATAAACCAATGCAAAGGAGCCTGGCAGATCTCTCCTCGTACCCCTGATAACAGGAATGCTGATAAACCTCTGCCAATGCCCCCAGGCACAGCCCTGCTCCGATGATTTCCCAAAAACATTTTTTCCTGGCCCAGTTCACTGCCCCACTCATGGTTTGCTTCATCTCAGTCACTGATTTGCTCTTTCCAGAGTCCTAATCACTGAAACAGAATATTTAACAAAACCAGACGTGTTTATCCTATACGAGGAGTCATAGTTGGCTGGGAGAATGTGGAAACAAGTGATGGAGACTGCCAAGTCCTCACGAGCACTGTTAATGGTACAGTGCAAGAGGGATGACCAAAAAGCTCCCAAAAGTGAAACTTAACCCTGAAGGACTAAATGAGATGAGGGCAGGGCCTGTCCCTGGCTGCTCTCCCCCACCCACGCCCAGCTCTCATGGATGCAGTGGGACTCAAAAAACCACTGAGGCCACTGGATACTGCAGAGGTGCTCATTTCCCTTCTGGGACAGCAGATTTCTTCAAAAACCTGTCCTGAGCCCCAGCTGTGCAGCCCCAGCTGTGGTTTGGATGGATCCTGTGTTACACTCAGCTCCTGGGACCCTGGCAGGCACCAGTGGGGCAGGAACTTCCCTCTGGAGCTGGCTCATGTGAGCTTTGGCCATTGAATCTTCAAATGCTCAGCATAAAGTGAAATTAGAGCAAAACTCACCCTGCTGATTAAGGCTGGTAATCACCAGAGTGTGAGGAGGAAATTCAGAGATTACCCTCCAATTAGAAATGTCATTCCAGTGACACGTAAGGATGAGAACTTGAATTTAGTAACTACACACTTGTGGATATTTTACTTTCATTGGAAAGCCCTCCAAAAATTGTAGAAGGGGTCAAAGAAAAGTTGCTAAAAGGAGATGAACATCCTCAGGATCTCAGGAATATGTTGCAAAAGCTCTCTTAAGGTTGGGAGAGCACAGGAGCAAACCCATGAATCCAAAGTTTCTTTAGGGAAGATCAGGCCCTGACCTGGCTGAAGAGATAACCAGCCAGTCCCTCTGAGCTCCAGATCTACAGACACTGATTCTTTTTCACTGCAAATCAGAAACTGAGGATGAGTGACAATGCTTAAAACACGGCATTGAATGTCTCCAATGAAGGCAGCAGCAATCAGCGATTTGGACACCAGGCTTGTTTTTTTGGTTGAGCCTCTGCCAGTGTTCAAATACCTTCCTCCCTTGAGCATTTAAAGGAAAAAATTAAAACCATTTTGGTGAGGATGAAAGGCAGGAAGTCCTCAGAGAAGGGAAAGAGCTTCAAGAGAGAAATTCCTCTTCACCTGTCAAACATTATCTCATACTTGCGAGTCTTTTGGGCTTGCAGCTAAAAGGGTCGTTTTAAGAGAAATATTGCCTCTGGGGCTAGGTCAGGCTGCTATAAAAGATGTAAGGAATTTTAGGAAAATTCCCTTAAGGGATTACTTGTGCTAAGCGTGGAAGAAAGGAGGTTTGGGCGGCTAAAAAAGAGGGCAGGGTTAGATGGGATTTTGGGAAGGAATTGTTCCCTGTGAGGGTGGGGAGGCCCTGGCACAGGGTGCCCAGAGCAGCTGTGGCTGCCCCTGGATCCCTGGCAGTGCCCAAGGCCAGGCTGGACTTTGGGGCTTGGAGCAGCCTGGGACAGGGGAAGGTGTCCCTGCCATGGCAGGGGTGGAACTGGACGGGATTTAAGGTCCCTTCCAGCCCAAACCATCCTGTGATTCTATGACAAAATGCTCAGCCCCATCCTCCCACTCTCATTCCTCTGCTTTAGTTTTGTTCCAGAAAAGTGCATCACCTGTCTCCCTTGGAAACCCATCCCTATGGCAACGTGCAGGAATATCTCCATGCAGACATGGCAGAGCTTTGACAGCCCCTTCTTTTTGTGACACTTCTCATGGCACCATCCCGAGGTTGTCGGGGAGATGATGGGAGCTCGCCTCTGTCAAGACACCACTTGGAAAGATTTTCCACTGAGAACTTGTTTTTGCAGTCTTTCACTCTCCTGGCTCTTGAACTCCCAGCCTGTGTATCACAACTGTGATTTTATCTGCAATGTGTTGCAAAATCCATGTATTTGCCTTTATCAGCAAAAACCCGGAACCTCAAATGAGATGTTTTTGACAAGACCTACTTTCCACGAAGCCACCCTGCCAAGCACCACGAGCTGCTTCTGTGGTTCTTTCCAAACTCCATCCCACACTGGCTCTTCACTTGTGGGTTTTTTTTTTCTCAGATGCAAAGAAAGTTCCCCTGTACCTATTTCTTGCTGTACTCTTTATGGGATTAACATTGTTATCATTTTTCCCCACTCTGCTGTGAGTAAATATGCCACATCTGAGCATGTCACCAATTTACCAATCAAAAATACCCCGTGCACTGCTGGCTGTGGGTGATAAGAGGGAGTGTATGTGTATGCAGGGTGATAACCTTGGGCTCCAGGAATTGCAGCCAGGAATTCTGATTTCAGAAGCATTAAACTCCTCACCAAGGACATGTCACCAACCACAGCCAACAGCTCCAGGCTGTGTCCTAAACATCTGCAGGTCCAGAAAGGTCGAGACCCTTTGGAGTGATGCTCACAATGAAATCTGTCACAGTTGGGCTTTCTTTGCACACAAAGATATGGTAACACTGCAAGCGTGTTTTTTGTTTAATCTCTACTGGACAGAAATGCATGACTAAAATTTCACATGAGGAAAAAAGGTTAAAAATAAACTGTGGTTTGTGACAGCAAGATGTACTTGAAACTTTCATTAAATTGCACAACCAGTATTGAGCTGATCTTGTCTGATCTAGATTTCAAAGGCCACAAGAATTGCTTATTTCTCACCAAGAACAAGGGACAACTTGGTACCTCGCACTCACTGTGGAAAAGCCAGGTGTGGATGAACACTGACACAAATTAAGTGGTACATTCTGACTCTCACAAAGAGCTCAAAGCTCTCCTTAGCTGTGCCCTCCTGAGAAGTCCCAGAGGCTCCTGCTGCCCTTGAGAACACCAGGAAAATAAGGGAATCCTGTTTGTACAGCCCAAAACAAGAGGATAGAAAGGAATAATGGCAATGATGATTTGGGGCTATAGGTACAACTGAGAGTTTCTCTCACTTAGAAATCATTAATCTCTTTGGAGATCCTTTCCTGAAGGTAAGAGGGCAAAGTTACACTCAAACAGCACTTACCTACCTGAGCCACTACATAAATCCTTCTGATAGAAGACATGAAATAGAAGTCCTGTCCTTTTGAGATGCAGCAGAAAGCATTTCAGCATCAGCCTCTGCTGTTGACATTAAGGAAGGGAGAAGGAGCCTGTGACTGCAGCAGGAATTAATCTCAAAACAACCAACTTTCTATTGCACCCGTGACTGGGAATAGCTCTGCACAGTCATGGCAATAAAAACTTTAAAATATTTTCTGCATTTTTAATGGAGTTTAAAAAATATTCCTTCTATTTTTTTTTCTCTGTGCTTGTCTTCCTGTTAATGCTTATGCCAAGAACCGTCATGAAATTGCTTTGAAAACATCAATCCATAAAAGTGGTTAATCCTTCCTAGATATCCACATGCGGGCACACTTCAGGCTCAGAATTGGGTGGAAAAATGCCCTTGTTTTGCTGTAAAAAGCTAAGCAGGGCCCGTGATGAGCTGGGAGGCAGGATGGGATGGAGGAGGTGGGAGCTGCCTGAAGATCCCAGTCCTGGCTGCCGTCAGGAACGACAGATGGTGTTTGTCAAGAGGATAGAGATTTACCTTCTTATTTTACCATGGAAATATAGCAGCAAGAACGCTACCAACATCCACTATTTTATCCAACAGATTTAAGAAATAGATCCCACATTAAAAAAACAAAAAAACAACACAACAAAGCCCAACAGGATTCCTGCAGGAAAACAAGAGCGCCAGATGCAGCTGGAAATCCCAATTAAAAGAAGCAGTTGTGTTTACCAAGAGACAATGTCAGCCACTGCTTGTAATTTATTTTCTCATTAAGGAAATGCACTGAGCATATACAGAGATTACATTCAATACAGATTTATCGTTACAGAACCATACGAAGATAAAGATAAAATCAATACCTGCTTCCTGCAGCAGAAGAGATTGAAGGAACTGCTTCAAGCTGAGAATGAAATGAAAAATACTTACACCAATTTAAGTGATTTTTATACAGATGAGATGCTGGAGTCCAAATTAACATTCTCAGCCAAAATCTGCTGCATTGTTGCAATCTTTATATTCAACAGCTTTATCAAACTGGTGCCTAGAGACTAAAAATAGACCAAACTGCCTTGTCTGAGCCCACCTGAACAAAACCCCAGGAGAATCCAGCCAGTCTGAAGCCACAATCTATGTGAGCTGATGGAAGGATCCACACTGGGAAAAGAGCACAGTAAAACAAGGAGACAGCTCGGCCCCTGTGACAGGCAACAGCTACAAGGCAGGCGAGGGTTACACTCTATGGGGAGGGTTCACTGACCAACCTTGAAGCAGCTCTCTAGAGTTTGCAACCTTAAAATTTTGGTCAATGTGAAGAATTCTACTACACACTGCCTGGAACTGAATTTTCAAAGAATTATACTGAAAAAAGTCACAACACAATGCTAGGGGAAAAACTACTTTGCCACGTATTTTGTGAGTTCCATAAATTTGATGATCTAACCTTTTTCCTACTAGGCAACTAAAACTAGAACTGAAAAGGGAAGTAGACCTAATAAAACTAGAACTGGAAAGGGAAGTAGACCTAGTAAAGCTAGAACTGGAAAGACCACCTCTACTTCAGTCACACCAGCTGGACTTTAGGCCAATCCTGTGCATGTTGTGCGCCAGGGGCTGGACCAGATCATCACAGCTGGAATTAAAATCTACAAATATCACTCATCTGCTTGCCTGGTGCTCTGAGTTTTGGATCAAAGGAGGTAGTGATGCACAATGCCTTCTACTGTGTGACCCTTCCTGGATCGTTTACTTGGTAAAACTGCCATGAATGGGTTTATTAAAAATACTGATTTAGTCCCTTACGCCTCTAAAGACCTCCAAGTAATTTCATTCACTTTGCAAAATGAAAAGGATACATAAACCACCTCAACTCAATCACATCACTGAAGGAGGAGACATGTATAGATCTACACACTCTTAAAGACTGGAGTTTAGGACAGTGGAGAATTATCTACATAACTAAAACCTCAAGGAGAATTATAAACTCAAGTTTTAATTTGCCTACAAGACAAGGATTAATCACTTGTTTTTAAAACCAGCAGGGGAGATAGATTGAGCCAATCTTTGGATGGAGTACCAGTTCAAAAACAACTTCCAAACTCTTCTTTTTTCTTCTTCTTCTGATGCTGTGGTAAGATTCTCAAAGGATCAGAAAAGAGAAGACTGGAAGGTGTTTTTTTCCAAGGAAATACACACAGCCATAGAACCACTGAATGGTTTGGGTTGGAAGGGACCTTAAAGACCATCCAGTTCCAGCCCCCTTGCCAGGAACATATCATATACAATACAATACACCTCCATGCATTATTCTCTATTAATGACTTTCTCTTACCAGTTTGTATTAATATTAAATCATCTGCATTTCAAATTTCCTGGCTTTGTCCAGTACGCCAATGCTCTCTGAAAGATTAACTTGCTTGCTAGAATTTTCAGTCACTTTGTGCTTGAAAATTTTAGCTTGCTTTTGAATGTCTGCCAACAGTGAACAGCATTTGGCAGACATTTGCCCTTTACCTTACTACCAGGCTACCTGCAGCAAAGATTTCTCCTTATCTAAATTGCAGGAAAATGTTACGTATTCACACACTCAACCCCTCGGGATAAAACAACAGGGCAGCACTTCTTACACAGAGATCAAGACCTATTTAGCAGATGAAACAATTTTTATCTAAACATCTGTCAGGTCTTCCTACAGCTTTTTGCCTAGTGAGATATATGGTACATGGAGCATGATTAGGAAATATTATCATCCCTTGCTAAGAAGGCAGAGTTGTTGCTTCAGGATACTCCTTTTCTGTTGTTGTTTTGTTTTTTTTTTCCCTCATGTCAGCTTCAACAAGGGGTGCCAGAGCAGCGTGAAGATGAGGAGAGAGAAGTAGCTGGTGGAGCTGGTGACCCTGGGAGCCAGGCTCTTGGCGTTGCAGTTGTTGGAGTAGCAGCAGTGGACGCTCACCCCGGGCGCCCTCGCTCCGTCCCGCCTCGCCCGCTCGCAGAAGGACCTGAACGAGCAGGACTTCATGATGCCACCTGGAACAGAGCCACAGTGAGCCCAGAAGGGCTGCAGATGGCCCCCCTCAGCACCAGCCTGACCACCCAGCACTGAGCAACAACCTCGGGTTTTGCTGCTCTTTACAGATGAGTGAATACGAGCACAACACACAGCAGCACACCAGCAAGCTCCCACTTAAATAACTCGAATTTATCCTAAAGGCAACTGGTGCAGCTTGAATGTCTTTGGATGTGCCCAAGTGCAGGGGCTCATTAGCTTCTTTTCCATCCTAATTTCCAGCTAAGTCACTGAAGTAAAAAGTGGGCAATGCTTAAAATGCTTCCTTCCAGCTTTCACACAGAGTGGGTGCAGCTCACCGTGGCACAGCGACAAACCACTCCCAGCAGGATTTTGTGTCAACAAAATTAGGATTGAGATTTATTAATAGGGTTTGAGAGGAGACATTTACTTTTCTCCTTAGCTTACTATGCACTCTTCTCTTTCCAGCACTGATTATTTCTTTCTTTTGTGGCAAATGTAACAAGTCTGACACATCTGTGACACTTACTTGCTTGTCCTCTAATGACTGCACACGCATCTGCATGGCCTGGACACTGCTGACTTCCTTGTCTGTTGCAGTCATCATCACTAGAACCTACACAGGTGTAACACTGCAGTGCTTCACCTGGGTGAAGGGAGAAGAGACCACTTAAGAGTTTGCAAGAGGTGTTTAAAAATACCAATCCTTCTAGTATGGTTTCGAGCACACATAAAAAAAAGTTGCAAGAACGTTTTGGAAAATTCAAAGGGTCTGCAAATCTCATCAATGTTTCTTTTTTAGAAATGGTTCAGATACTGATCAAAAAAATAGTAATAACAAAAAAAACAACCACAGATTATTTAGTTGTTATAATGTGCACTTAAAATAATACCAGAAACATTTGATGTTCTGTAACTGCATCCATATCTTCTCGAAACATTTCCAGAGCAGAGCCCACAAGTTGTTTTTTTCCCCCTCCATCATGATCTTTGGTCCACAGTACCATGAAAAAGCACATTGTATACACATAAAATCTTAAAATGATCCAATTTTCCTTTTCTCCTAAAGTATCACTTCAGCTGGAAAGCACAACAGTATCTTGAGTTTTGCTCTTGTTTAAACATTACAACCATATCTCAATCCTCTTTCTTTTCCTTGCCTCAAACTACATGGTATTTTCAAAGGCAAGCAGGAATTTGAAAGGTATTTAAACCACCACACTTGAAGCTTGCAGAGCAGAAATCCACCCTTGCTATCAGTGGGGACATCTGAATTTGCTAGCACACATATTTATCTTTGCAGAGGTGCAGTTCTGTGCTGCTAAGCACTCACACAAAATGACCTGAAACCAACCCAACCCAGGAGAGGAGCCCAAACAGCAAAGAGGCTCAGCCATGCCTGAGGTAGGAAACGCAAATGAAGTAAAAAAGGAAAGAAAAAGGAGTTGACTTACTTTTGAGGACAAAAAGGGAGCTGACAAGAACCAGGCTGAAGACCGTCCACATCATGGAGATCCAAGAGATGCACCATTAGCCAAAGAAAGCAGTTTGTTTGCTATTAGAGCCTTAATGCTTCTCCTACATCCCTAATCCTGTGCAGGGGATAACTTACAGGATAAAGAGGTGTTCGAGAGTGCTACTTATCGAGCTTATTCTGGCTGCACCTCTGATCACACCAACCTCATCTCCACCAGCCCTGCAGGCAAATTCTTCCAGGAGCAGGAAATCTATTCACCTTTCAGTGCCAGACATGCTTAAAAATCATCTTGTCACCACATGCCACAGCCTCCGACTCCTCCAACAGCCTCATTACATTTGCCCATGGGATTTGCTGGATCAGGGTCAGAGCATTAAATATTTTGGAGGATTAAGCCTATGCTTGAGACTTGAGTGGTCCAAATCCAACACATACATATATATCTATATATATATATTTAGAGAGACAGTGAGATATAGACCTAGATATGTGCACATAAGCAGCAGACTCTTGTGACCCACAAAGTATTCCAAGCAGTGACCCATGAAGTGCTTTCTGTGGAGGAATTAATTCCCAAGAGCATCTGGTGCTGAAATAAGCAAGTGAAGGACACAAAACAGAGCCATACTTATCTTCAACTTTCAACGAAAAAATTTATTTACAATAGAGAATTTCATTTGTGACATGCATTTTCCTTTTTTTTCTTTTTTTTTTTTTTTAATTTTATTTTACAAATCAGCAAATGCAGATAAAGTTTACATTCCTTAAGGCAAGAGTCCCCATGCAAGTAATACACGTTTATATTAAATCCAAAAGACATCCAACATGGGAACTCATGTACAAAGGGAAGGCTAGGATCAGCAATTTGTAATTTCTTAGAGAACTTGACAATCTCCCTGATACAGGAACTTTGAGATCAACTTGCTATGAATTATACTATGAAAATGCAAACAATAGCAAGAAATTCTGATAGTCATCTTAGTACTGCATACAATTAAATCAACTTTATTTAGAAAGAAAATACAGTAGTGCATACGAAAAAGTGAAAATATAACCTGTCCACATAAATGTATGGACATCAGTGTGCCAATGGTCATATTGCACTCAATTTCGAAGTCCAGAAATTTGGTTAAAAGTTAGCTTTTCCCCATTTTGGCAATCAGTTCATCACAAATCTTTGTTAATTCTTCTATCTCTTTATTCTGGAAAATAAAATATGAAGTATTATGAGAAGGATTGCTGCATTAAGATGAGTTTGTTTTTTTTTTAATTTTAATATTATCTAACTAGTGGGAGAGGTGTGGGAAAATTAACTTTTCTCCAATGCTGAGAACAGGAGATCTATACATACATATATATGCGTACATATAGTACAACTAAGTGCTCATATTCATAGTACAGCTACATGCACTCAAACAAATGCCTCCTTTGTTCCAAAAACAGCTCCTCCACTTTTAATAAATCAAATTTAGCACCAAAGCAGACAGCTTCATAGCAGTCGTTCCCAGCACATCACAATAATACATAGTGGAATTTTGTTTCTGGGCTGCACTTTTCTATTTTTTTCACTATTTTCACCCTGCCTCGCAGAGCTGCAAGCAAGGACGAGCTGTTCTATGCCAAAGCAAGCTCCCTTGGCTGAGCTAGAGAACACAGAGATATAAATAGGCATTTCCTACAGACACTTTGGAATTAGCATTGGAATTACAGCTAGCCCTAAAAAGGGAAACAGAACCTGAGAGAAAAACTAAAGCAAGGTCTGAAATCTAAAAACTGAAGCAAATCAAGGCCTGGGCTGCAGAGGTACACCCTGAGCTCTGGCCAAGGCTGAGCCAGCCCCAAACACTCGGGCTCAAATCAAACCTGGGTCCAGCTGGTGCACACGGAGGGTTTGCCTTAAAATTTGGGGAGTGCTGCTGTCCCCAGGGAGCTGCAGGACAATCCTCAGGCAGAGCTTGGCTCTGGGGAGAGCAGACTCCCGATTTACCTTTTGTTCCAGTGTTCTCTCCAAGGCATCCACTTTGAGCTGCTCCTTCCGAAGGCTGGCCTGGTATGCTGCCTGCTCCTGCTGGGCCTTGCCTCTCACTTGTGCAATTTCAGCATTGGCTCTGCAAAAAACACAGGGTTTGGTCACAGCAGGTTCTCTACAGGAAAGGGCAGAGGATGCCCAAGGGTGGAGAGCACCTTAACAAATGGGGGGAGAGGGCAGGGCTGCCTTCTGCACATCTTGGGTATATTCTGAGACTTGCTCCTAAAGACCTTTCACAACTCCCTCTCTTGCTCAGCAGGGGCTGCAGAGTCCTTTCTTACTGTCTGCGTTGCTCCCTTCATGCCTCTCTCAGGTATCTCTGCTGGGGTCACAAATATGACTCAGGTAGAAGTGTTTTATGGCAGTTTCCAAACCTGATCTCCAGTTCAGGGGACTGTACCACAAGTCCTGAACCTGATTCCTAGAAAGGTTTAATTGGTCATTATGTGGAAATCTGGAAAAAGAAACTGGCTAATGGCTTTTTTCTCGATCTTCCCATGAAAATACATTACAGAAACACAAGGACATTAGCTAAATATAGAAATTTAAGGTGCTCTGTATGGTCAGGAGCTAGACGACCAGCACATTGCAGAAATTCTCATTATTGCATTTCTTTCCACCCTCCCATCACAGAGCAGCCTGTGCTTTGCATATTGCAGGAGCAGTTTGGGATGTGAGGTCCAGCCATGGGAACCCTTCTGCAGCATGAACTCCTGAACAAATCTGTACAATCCATGCACCAGCCCTGGAAGTGTCCAAGGCCAGGTTGGACAGGGCTTGGGGCAACCTGGCACAGTGGAATGGCCATGGCAGGGGGTGAAACAAGATGGTTTTAAGATCCCTTCCAACCCAAACCATTCTGTGAATCCATGACTCAATTACCTGTCCAGTTTTTCCTCAGCGTGAATTTTGAGTGCCTGATACCTCTGCTCTTCCTTCTTTACTCGTGACAAATATTCCTGCGCGCACTTCTTCAACACTTCTTCATTCTTAAAAGAGAAGATGACATCAGATTTAATCCAAGAGGTTCAAATGCAGGACAGGCACCTGTTTGTGGGAGTCACACACAGCTGTCTAAAGGGTTTCAGTCCAACACTGACTGGAAGGTGTAGAATATTACACAATGCAAATAGAGCTTTACAATTTTTCTGCTTGCATTTGATAGCTGGCTGCAATCCTTCACCTGAGGATTATGGCCTGTCATGAAGGACATCAGAATTAGCTGGAAACACAAGTCCTGCCTTGTGTTCAGCAGCACAGCATATTCTGGTACACAGAATCAGCTCAGCTCTGCTCTTTAAAGGAGATGTTAACATGACTCACCTTCCGAAACCCCTCCAGGACTTCTTTCATCTTCTCATATCTCCTGAAAAGATCTGCCAGGGATTTCTCCACTGAGTTCAGATCGGCCAGAGCTTGCTCCTTCTCGACTATGAGCTGCTGAACAGTGTGGTGGGAGACAGATTTCTCTCTCTGTTCATCCTCTGAAAGAAGAGAGGGGTAGGGAACAGAGGTTTTCAGCAGGGTAACAGGAGTAAGTTCACTGATTTCACTATCATCTACAGTTTCTACTATACTCTGCCCTATTTGTGTATTAGTAAGTTTACAGGATCCAGATTTATATAAAGACACAAGCCTGTTTTGGAAAAAAGTTGCTAAATACAGGGATAGTTAAATATTTTGATGTTGGGGGAAAATGTGAATGTATCTCTATGCTGATGATTTCTTCACTCTGAACTTGGCTGTTCCCATGAAAAGGCAGGTGTTGGGTTTCCCCTGTTTGCCTGAAGATGCACTAGCTGTAGGAAAGGACATTTGTATTTATGCACATTCCTAGCACTGGCCACGAATTATTTGCCATTGCTGATAAATGTCATCTCCTGTCTAATCCTGCACAAACAAGGCACTTTGTTCAGTGGAATTCAACTCCAATTCTTCCCTTGGAAAAGCAGTGTTTTACCAGCTCTCAGGATTACTGGAGCAAGTGGCAGAAAGGAAATCTAACAGTAGACAGACTTCCTAAGTGTAAAAAATCTGCAAAAAACATCTGCCAAGCTCCTCCTGTGTACAGTTAAATTTGAGCCAGAGATGGAGTACAGGAATACAAATCCATATGGAGGACGAATTTTCAAGAGAATTGACCTCATAATAAGTTGGAATATCCACATAACACTGGAAGAAAAGGTCTGGCATCGTCTTCTAAAATGCTGCATTGTTTCCTTCACGTTCCAAACTATGATTCTTGTGTCCATGTTTTAAGGCTACTTTGAATGATACTGAAAGGAAAACCCACCCACAAATCACAGCCCTTTTATGTTACCATTTTCCTTGGTTTATGACAGAAACTAAAATAAGGTTAGAAGTTCTCCTGTGGAAAAAGCACGGGGCATTTCACAACGTACAACTTTTCATTCAGGCCTTTATATTTGGAAACATAAAGAACTAAACAAGTTTGGGTTTTTTATGAGAATAGAGGATTTCATCTGAATTATTATGGCTCCTCTGCTCACCCCTGACAGTACCTGGCTGGGGCAGAGCCTGACCTGAGCTTATTTTGCTCTATGTGATACAGAAGACCAAAAGAACCAGAGAAGTTCTCAGGTGCTTGTAACATCTTTATTTTACTGGTGAATAAACACCTTTGACATGGCAGAGAAGCCCAGAGTCCTGTAATACAACATCACTTGGATATATTGAACACTTTATTAAAAATAAACATTCTTTTCTATTTTGTTTTCTTAGAGACATCCTGCATTCCTCTGTAATGTCAAAATTAATGTGTTCTCAATGTAAACAAAAAAAAACATTTGTTGTCTTTTGTTTATTTTTCTAAACCCCAGAGGCTGTCTCCTTGTGTTCCAGCACTAGATTTGTTTAATCATGCTGGAGATTACACCCTGCCTAGATAATTCCAATCCCCTTCCTGGCAGGATCCTGATCTCTGGCAACACTTCTGTCACTGCAGCTCCAGGCAGGGCAAGAGATCCCTTCGCATGAGCATCCAAAATACTTCAATGGATTTAATGTCACATCCCTACTTTTTGTGAAACTGTTGTCTGAGGCATTTTAGCAACTTTCTTATTTGTTTCCAGGGTGATCAGGAAGTTAATAATTCATGTCACACTATTGAGCTCCTCCTCCTCCTCCTCCCAGCAAATCGTGGGCCCTCTCCTCAGCTGGATCAGCTCCTCCCACACTCAATCCCCAGCACCACTTAAACTCACTCATGGGAAACTGGGGCAAATGCTACACAATCACAGAATGGTTTGGGCTGGAAGGTGTTGCCCGGTTCAGCCTTCTGAAAAAAATTGTTTTCTTTATGTACCAAGACTTTTCCCACACTTTAAGTATCAACAAATGGTTTGTTTTCGTATTTTCATGGAGGAGGAGAGAGTTGACAGACTGTTGGTCTGACCAGTGTGTTGGAGGGGTGGCAGCTTCACCCTCCAATCCACTGATCCCTCTGGAATTCTATAAAATGTCAAAGATTTAAATAAAGTTCCTTCTTTTCCGGCACAACTCAGCGTGTGGGAGCAATTCTTTCCTGTCTCCTTTCCACAGGAAGGTACCTTATTCAGTTCCACCACCCTGCCATGGGCAGGGACACCTCCCACTAGGACAGGTTGCTCCAAGGCCCGTCCAAGTGATGCTCCCAAACCAAAATGGTTAAATACAACAAAATGCAGACACTTGGCTGGAGGGGAACTAGAGTTTTATGTGATATTTTCATAAAATCATAGAATGGTTTGGGTTGGAAGGGACCTTCTATTTTCTAAGACTATGATTTAGTTTCAGTAAAATGTGCTGGTGACAGTCTGCCAGTCGAATCTTAGATAAGCAGTTACACGTTCCTAATTCTAAATATGTCTACGAGGTTATGTGATCAAAATATCTGAATTAAATGACTTCCACGTCTGCAACACACCCTGCCCAGGGCTCACCAACAATAACAGCAGTATGCTCAGGACTAACACTATCCAAATTGACAGAATCAGAGCAGCACCACGGCAGATCCGCTTTCAGGCTCAGCTCACTACTACTCACATGACTTAATGGGAATGCAGCAAACAGAGAACAAAAGCAAAAGAAACTAAAGATGCAAAATGCTGGTGTGAAAGTTGGTGAAAAGCTTTACTTACCAGGCTTGCCTGTTTTGTTTTTGCAAGCAAATAGCAAGAAGCAACGAAAACGGAAGCAAAATAGAAAAATCGGGAATTGTTAGGAAAGCAGCAAATAAGTAATGCAACAACCTGTAATGCACAAAGCATAACATCTGTTTGTTTTTCACAAGGAGAATTTCACAATGTATTCAAATGTAAAGTATAAGGATACATTTTAAACAGGGAAAAAAAAACCCCAAAAAACCAAACCAACATTAGAAACCTGTCAGTGGAAAGGAACTGGGGTGGGGATTTTGGCTGTGACCCGGGTGTGTGGAGGGTGGGGTGCAGGAACACTGGGGTCACCCAGGCTCTGCCCCGTGGCTGTCACAGCAAACATGGGCACCAAGCACAAAGCAGCAGCACAGCCTGCAAAGCCTGGTCTTTCCTCTCCCCCAGTCCTCAGTGTGAACTAAAACGTGTTAGGGGTTGAGGCAAGTGTAAGAAAAAAAAGATAAAGCACCAGTAAAAAATACACCAAGTGACACTGAACAGAGATCTCCACACTGACAGCTTGCAAGCTCTGGCTGCACAGTGTGGCATGAAGTAATCACAGCAGCTATGCTGGGTAATTTTGGGTTCCATATATGTATCACAGCAAATACTAAACCTTCACAGCCCTTGGAATGAAAGGCAATCACTGTTTGCAATGCACATTTTTCTGTGCCTTTAGAAGCAAACACAGGCATCATATATTGTTAATATGGGATATTTTCAGTGTTCATTATGCACACACCAGCCTACAAAAACCTCAGCAGGACCTATCAACCTCATTGAATATTCATCAAAGGGATTGGCGAAATTGGTTTATGTGCAGTGCCCTTCTAACAGGGCTGTATAAATAGTTCAGAAGGGCTAAATGATGAACAGAAACAGCACAGGCATTTCTTTTGTTAAGATGCATATTCTGCTTTAGCACTGAGGCATTACTGGGTAACAGGTCACTGAAGTACACACAAATAACAAACACACATTTTCCTCCTCGTGTGGCATTCGGATGAACGAATTCCTTTATCAGAAGGGACAGCAATTTACAAGAAATGGCATGACAAAGTGGGACAATTAGATCAAAAATTTACATTAAATGCAGGGAGAAGCCTCACATTTAACGTATTACCATGCTGTATGATTTGCATACTGCTCTAATTAACACAGAAAGGATGTTTTCTGTGTCGCTGTTGTTGGTTCAGTTCCTTTGCAAATTAAATTACTTACAGCCATAAAGACCTTAAAAACTCACCCTAGAGCACTGAGAGGCTCTGATACTCTGAATCTGAAGTTTAAGGTCGAGTTACTTGTAGTCAATGGCCCAGTACTTATTGAACCTTCATCTCTTTGCAACAAGAAGTGGTAATGGTGGAATCTACTGTGTACACCAAAGCTGTGCCTCTGCCTCAGGATTCCAATTGTGTATCCTACTGTTGCACTCAAAATTTGATTTTTTTTTTTAAATCTGTTTCTCAAAAATAGAATTTGAATTTCTCTGTTGTTAACTGTATGCATAGCTTAGGGAAAAATGAACAGGTCCCTTGTGTGTCTGTAGCACTGGCCAGGTTCAGGGTGGAAGCCACACCAGGGTATGTTTATTGTAAAACTAAATGAAATAAGTTCTTTGCATACTCTGGTCACTCCTACTTGAACACTTTCATGATGACAATGACAGACACCATGTCAGAAGCCAGCACATTGGCTCAGTTGTACATACAAAAGGCAATGGAGGCATAACACCAGAGAGAATGAAGCCTAGCATATTATTAGTGTTTATTATTCATTATTGTATCTATTTCATGAATTACTTTATTTATTATAGTTGTCATTCTCATAAAGTTTATTTGTAGGTCCATTTTACCCTTCACTTGGCTGGGACATCTCCCAATGGCCAAGAAATTCAGGAATGCAGCAAAAGCACCAGACACTGGTGCTCTTCTGAGCAACTTTGGCCTTGGAGATCCCCAAATTCCACTCAGCCATTTGCCTTTCTGGGAACCAGCTCGAGCTGAAGCAGTACAAGACAGCCACTGGTGCTTTCTACAGCCAGACTAATAAAAAGAGCTTTAGGAATCTTACAGGAGGCTTTAAAATCACATCCCAGGGGCCAGACCTCCCACGCCGAGGAACCACGTGAGCCCTGCAGCCTTTGGATTTGAAGTGCTACTGAGTGCAGAGTTTTTTATTTGTGGCACATGCTGTTAGCAAACGTGGTTTGTAATTACTGAGAGGCAAAACTTGTCATAATTTAGACTTAAAAAGAGACCCCTGTGCCAGTAAGTAACTGGGGGGTGGATTGGGAACTCATAACCTCCCAGCTGGGATTGGAGTTAATCTCGGGTTTGGTTTGATCAATGCACTTAGCACAGATAATCCCTGTTGTTGTGAAGAGCTAAGTTCGGTATGAGCTGATCCTAAGGGGTTTTTAGGTCACTGAAAGTCTCTCCTGGAGAAACCCTTGAATTTGAACCCGCTTCCTTTGGGCCAGTTTGCTCTGCTGCAGAAGGGAAAGCCCTGAGCTTTCTGTGCTACCTGAACTGCCCGGGGCCTGCTGGCTGTGAAATGAGGCCCTGACTTTTCCTTTTCTGGTGTCCTCAGATGCATTCACAATTCCCTGCAGCATCAGCAGATGCAGCCAGCATCAAAATGAAGCCAACAGACTTCAACCAGGGAGCATCTTTCACAGTAGGAACACCTACCTATCATCTGAGCAATCGTCTTCTCATATTCCGAAACTATTTTTCTGTAAGAGGGGGAAAAAAAAAGAAAAACTTTTGGCAAACAACATCATTGCTCATGCTTACTTAGCAAATAACACTATCAGAAACTGAACTGTGGTGTTTTTAAGAGCTACAAAACCCCATCACACTTTTATATGTTCTTTATTGCCCAAATAACAAATAAAATTGACAATTTTAACATGGCACCTGATTTTTAACTCTCCATGGAAATCAATAAAGGTGAGGAAGAAGAGATTGCTTTGAAACAGATTCTGTTTTTTGAAACATCACCCGTCATGATTATAAACAATCACACTGGCCTAACTCAAGAATTACACAGAGCCTGATTTTTCCTTTACTTTCTCTGCTCTTCTCCAAAATTGTGTTGCTTTATTTTTAATATAAACTTTAAGTAAACTTATAATTAGTAGCAAGTAAACCTAACAGGAGTGGTGCTGGCTATCATCCAAAATGTATCTCATCTTCTAAATGAATCTTCTCATCATTAAATGATTCACTACCACTTAAAAGAACAAGATCAAAATATTCAACTATGTAGCACAAAATCCATCATGTCCCATTTGCCAAATCTGTTTCTGAAGCAGAGGTGGCAAAATGCTACTTTTAAGACTGTTTTATTTCATATACTCACGGTAGGCTTTGAATTTCCTTCTTGAAAAGAGGTTAGCCAAAATAAGCAGATTAAATGTGATTTAGAAAGATGATCCATCCCTTCCCAGAGCCAAATAAAGCTAATGAAATGAGACTAACTTGATCTGTGCTTTGATTCATGAGCCACGCAGGACCATCTACAAAAAACAAAATTACTCCACACTTCATCTAAAGTGGATATTCAAAACAGCCAACAGGAGTTGGAATACACCTCCTTTGAAACTTGCTTTCACTTGCTCCGTTTTTAGAGCTCTGCTGCAGTTGGTGAGGTTAGAGAAAGGATGTGGGAAAATCCTGAGATAAAAGGCAGTAAGGAAAGGAGAAACTTGCAGAGCTCCCAAAAAAACTACTTCAGAAATTCCAGAACTGCCTCAAATCTGAATCACAGAGCCCTGAGAAGGCCACTTGGCCCTAAGGTCAGCAGCATCTCCCCTGTCCTGGTCCTGCAGAGCACTCAGAGAGCAGGGGCTCTACCCTGAGCACTGGGATTTTTCCTTTCAACCATAAACGACACTTTGGAGAGCAAAGATAACAGCAAGGATTTTGCCCTAAAAGGAAGGGTTTGGTTTCATGTCCAAAACAGATTACCTCAAAAGCCTGCTGTCAGCAAGGAGGATTTTAAAGCTTTGTCATACCCTTGTGACACAAGGCACCTTTAGGAAGTTTTATCATCCAAGAAAAGGAAGCCAAGGACTCAGGGTACTCGGGGTAAGGAACACAACATTACAACACTGCAGCACTTCCCAGGGAAGAATTTGCTCCATGTCAAAGGCCTCTTTCAGTCAAGCAGCCCAAATAATGGCGATTACAGCTGGGGAACCAAAGGATGCTGCCACATCATTCCTCTTTGGGAGGGCACATCTTAACCCCAGGCTGACACATTACATCGGCTCAAATGTTGGTATTTGAGACACTCAGTCTATTCACTGACTGCACATTTGTAAGGCATAAAAACACCAGAGTCCAGGGCTACAGAGAGTCTCAGAGGTCATCTGCTCGACTCCCCTTACAGAGTCATCATCAATCTGACCTCCAAATAACCATAATTAAATATTTCTTGCCTGCCTCTGGTTAGACTCTTGGATTATGGTACAGCACACTGTGGTTTAGCTCTTCCATAGCTACTGCATTATTAAACCTTCTCATTTTGGCTTCTGTCCTCTGGAGTGGAATTTCCTCCAACTGATCTTTTCCTGGAAATTTAGATGAATTCAGGATATTCCAGCTACAGTATGCAAGACATGAGTACAGGAGCATTGCTTCTCCTTCTGTGGGAAGTGATGCTTTTGTGCTTGCAACTCTAAATAATCCCTTCACTCCCTGCTTATCATTATGTCATATATCATTGCTGCATCTCTAATTTACCACACATGGACTGCTTGAATGTTTAAACTTCCAAGAGAATTCTTTCTTTGTGCACATATGCGTATTTATCATTTTGTGACAATATTAGCCAGATTTCTTCCTTTCATCCACGCGTTCCAGGCACGTGCCTGTGGGAAATCTGGCTTGGTTATTGTGGGTTTTTTTTCAAATCAGACTTTATGGAGGGTGGAGACACACACAAGTGTGGAAGATGAAGGTGCAGATCTGCAGTGTGCCAGCTGCTCTGTGTCACCCCTGGCTCTCTTTCCTTGAGGGAAAAGGCTGGCAGTGCCCGCTGGCAGCCAGCAGCCACGTGCACCCCGACACAAGACAGACCAAGCACCACACTCGAGTGTGAGCTGCACACTGAGACGTTCCTTACAATCCCTCATTTTGTGCCCTCCTTGTTTTGCTCCCTGGGTTTGACTGCTCGCAGCCACTCCGTTCTGTTTCTCCTCATTAAGCATTTCAGGGCTATGCCAGGGCTTTGTTCCCCATCCCAACAGAGCACAAGGGAGGTGAGAGAACTCAGCTGGGCACTGGGAGGTGGCAAAAAAGAAATAAAGAGGCTGCCCTTGCCTTTTGCAGATGCTTTTCTTAAGATGCTTTGGCTCAGAGCCCTGTGTGGCCGCTATTCCAATCTGCCATGTGCAATTCCTGGCATTCATGCAAGCGTTTGTGGAGCTCTGCACTGCAGCTCCCTTCTACTCTCCCTCCCTAAGCAGAGTTTTCCTGGATATAAGCAACTGCTTATGTAGGTCATCAATAGATACAGAGTTTAGCTTTAAATCACTGTAACTCTTCATTTTGGGAAAAAGGTGGTGCTGGAACAGAAGGGATTTAAAAGAAAATTCAGTCTCAGAAGCGATTGTATAAATTATTACTTAAAGGAGGGATGCTAAAATAATCTGACAGTTTCCTTTTATTTATGAGTTAAGAGGGGGGACCATTTTTTCTGGTTTTTGAAGGTAGAAAATAATAAGCTTTAAAGACTCCATGAAGTATTTTATGTATTCTCTTTTGCAATTGATGGCTTTCTCAGATTCAGATCAATGAGCAGGCCAAGTTCATTGCTTTGTCCTACTAACTGAAAAAAAAAAGCAAAGCTGAACCTTTCAACTGACTGAATGGGAGGCATCAGTGCTTCTTTGAGCAGCACTGCTCACATCATCCACTACAGGGATTTTGTTGTCATCCTTGCAAGTGGTAGGACCTGGGCTGGAAAGGAAGGTCAAACCACATTCCAGTATACAGCTATTTAATGTAATAGAGGCAGGTTGGTCTAGAAATAGCACAGATATAACCAGAACAAACTGAAAAGCTCAGGGTCCTTCTGTCAGCTCTCAAAGGGAACAAGAGAGCAAAAGCCAAGAGAACTATTGCTTAACTAAAACCAACCTTAGTGTGTGCAGTAATTAAAAAATCATCTTAGTTCAAAGGGTGTAGAATCTCCTTAAAAGCCAACATTCATAGTCCAGAATGGTTCCTTTACAAGAAATACTTTTCTGCTGGCACTGGTTTGATTTCTACTGTTGAACAACGTGATGTCCTGGAGGCAGCCTGTACTACTCGTAACTATCTGCAAACCTGCACGTTCTTCCCTATATTCTTTCCTTTTTCCAAGCAAAACTACTTGGGGAGAGTGAATTTAACACTGGCATGTGTACCCCCCTGCCAGCTCTGCAGGTAACTCACCCAGTCTGCAACAGGAACCTCACTATGTAATCCTAGTGAGAATTTACACAAACCAGAGGAAATCCTTCCTTGGAGTAAAACCTCCCTTATTTCAGTATTCTGAGGGTGGGAATGAGATTAGCAACAAAGAAGTTTTCAGTTATTACCCTGAACAGCGGTGCCCACCATACAGAGAAAAGACAAAGTATCACTTCAGGATCAATGCAAAGCCTGAAGTCAAAAATAATGCAGCAAATTCAGCTAAGCAAAACAATTTTATGAGCATGGTACTCTGTGTACTACCCACAGGCTGAGATGAGGCTTTCTGACAGAGGGATCAAGTTAACAGCCCACCTCATTTCCATCACTTCCCTTCTGCTTTCTTCATATTTCTCCTTCCACTCAGATACTTCCCTTTCCTTGGCCACAATCTGAAACAGAAAACAAAGGGAAAAAAACCCACTGGATTACACCCATCTCTTCATTGCTATTGCTAGCCACACTAATATGATACATAGCTCTGTAAAATACATCACTTTATGCCTATTTCAAGCAGCTTACCATTTTTACATAATTATATAGCAATGTCAAGATGCACAGCGTACACCTGAGGTTTAAAAACATAAAGATTTATTTTTATATCATATAATTTCCCATATGTAAAACAAGTAAAACTCGCAGCGTAGCACCTTTTGCTTTAGCGTGGCTGAGGATGGTTCCACGAACAGAACAAGTGATATAAAACAACATAAAGCATCTGGGAATAAACAGGCAAGGAGGGAACAACAAGGGACAGGTTTTTCCTTTCCCAAATTGTGGGAACAGTTACCTCTGCTCTGGCGAGCCGGAGGGCAGAGTCCAAGTCCTGCTGGGGGTAGAGCAGAGCCGTGGTGCTTTCCGCGTCCGAGGCGCCGATGCGGGAGTACAGCGCACTTTTGGAGATGGAAACATCTGCTGGGATAGCAGGTTCTCTCTGTGTGTTTGTTTTTTTAAATACAAAGAAATGAACCATTAAATTAGGTGTTTAGCTCACGGGTTTTCGGGGTGTGGTGCTAGGACTAGAGTTCTGTGCACCTCTAAATTGCAATACTGGTAACACTGACAAGGAGCTCTGAATTCAGCAATCATAAAATATACATTTAAGATCCATAAGAAGCACCAGGAGAGTCATATTACCTACAGAGAGAGAAAATAAAGACAGCACTTTGCCATCAATATTTTAAAGTCTTATCTTAGAAAAGGTACTGCTTTTCACCACAACATCCATGAGAAATGCACATCAGCAGAAGGAATCCAATCTGAAGGCAGAAAGCTTGTTAAGGGGAATTCTGCTTCCATAAAGATAAATCAAGAAATCAGAAGCAAGAGGACAGCTCCCTTTCTTAGGTCTGGGCTGTCAATCCATGGTATCTCTCACAAAGAACACCACATAAAAAGTGTGAATATGCAGGTGACACTGCTGCCCCACTGGTGTCCAGCATGCGATTAGTCAGTTAAATGAGGCTTTTTTTGCAGCTGTCAATTTTGCTCATGTCAGCAGCCCAGATTAAATAGGGGAGAGCAGCATGTGAAATGAGGAGAGCAAAGAAAGGAACGTGACACTGAGATGCAGGAGATGTCTCACAAACAACTCTCGATGCAAACAACCCAAGCTACAGCACATTAAAACCGAGGAGATTACAAAATTCATAGAACCCAGAATGGTTTGGGTTGGAAGAGACCTTAGAGCTCATCCAGTGCCACACCCTGCCATGGGCAGGGACACCTTCCACTGTCCCAGGGTGCTCCAAGCTCTGTCCAGCCTGGCCTTGGACACTTCCAGGGATTCAGGGGCAGCCACAGCTTCTCTGGGCACTGCCAAGTCCCCCCACAAGGGCTGGACCATGAGTGGGGAGGAAAGTCAGGTTGATCCATGCCTTTCTCTATCCACTGATGGGAATGGATATTCACATCCTGTTTTCCTGGTGTAGCATTTCCTTGCTGTTGAAAAGGGGATGATGTATTTTTCCAGTTTACTCATTAACTTTGTGCATAAAAACATGTACTCTGTTCCTTCAAGTTCACTAATGCTGTACCTAAGTCTTTAGGCTTTATCTGCAATAATTAAGAGTAGTAATCAAGAGTATTTCAATTTTTTTTTTTACATAAAAGAGAAAACAATTATTTTCTTGCATTTTATTGTAAAAGAGGGTGGTAGGGTTTTGTTTTAGTTGTTTCGTTGTATTTTTTTTGAAGTAAATAGCAGAGTCACACTCTAGTGACTGAAGCACAGGAATGTGAAATGGAGTAGATAATGTCTGGATCAAGGTTCAGTCCTCATTAATTTCAACATCACATATTCTTGTCTCAACACTGGTAAAGGCAATTTTGCCAGATGCCATTCCATAAAACATTCACTTCCTCACAGTTCTCACACTGCCCAGGATCTCAGAAAGCATCCAAACCCACAGTTAATTTTGTTGTAATCCCTTATGAGTTCTCGTATCACACCTGACTGAAGAAGCTGTAGTAAAAATTGTACACAATGCACACAGGACCAGATGTTCTGGATATCACATCTGTAGAGAACATGAAGAAACACTAACAACATTAAAAGACTGGGCAAGAAAACTTAATTAGAGCAAGAATAACCTAAACAGTACTTACAGAACACCTCACTGCATCTTCATTTACAGGAGACTCTCACTAATTTGCTTGGTACTTTTTGTTTTTAAACCTGGGAGTCAATTAACTCTTACTTCTAGGATTTATGAGGCAGGCTATCCCTTCTCTGTTTTTGCAACCTTTAACATAAACACCCAAAATAATGATCAATTCCAGCAGAATTAGGAGGGGCAGGCTCAGACTTGGTGGATTTTCCTACCAGAAGAAAAAGCATTCCAAAATCTGTCAAAACTGCATAGCCTGTGCTCTTAAAAGTATCTCCCAGTGCATCACAACTACATAGGAAAAAAAAAACCTGGAATACAAGACCTGTAAATGCATAAATACAAAAAAAAAAGTACTTTAGTCCCTCCTTAATCACAAGGCAGGAATAACTGAGAGATAAAAAAGAGCCATTAGATCATCAAAGCTGTCCTCCAGGGAAAGGCCACCCCTCAGATTGATCTGTTGAACTGCATCTGTCACATTTCAAAAGCCTCCCGCAGCTTAATTTGCTGGATCTCATAAAGTGATTGCTGGAAAATATTCATTGTGCCAGGAAGAAACACAAACTTTTTTCAAGCTCATATAAAAACATGTCAAAGTAACTGCTGGGAGGATGACAATTTTTAAAGAAAAAGACATTTAGAGCATTTAATCCGTACTAAGAGGTATTTTTATGTAGTGCACAACAGCTCATTAATACAGTTATGTTTTCTCTAGTTCTCTTTGCATTTGAGTAAACTGTACAAAACAATAGCAATAATGAAATGCAGAACAGCTTAAAATTTCCAAAGATGAGCATTAAAAACTCTTGGAATTTAACCAC
Source organism: Oxylabes madagascariensis (assembly GCA_013400675.1). NCBI lineage: Eukaryota > Metazoa > Chordata > Aves > Passeriformes > Timaliidae > Oxylabes > Oxylabes madagascariensis. The sequence goes on from VYZR01115411.1 coordinate 24,678, forward strand.
TGAGCAGAAATGCTTGTGGTAGTGGTCCAACGTGGAAACACTCTGGGCTCTCTGGCTGGAGTCACCAGTAAAAGTCATCATGGTTTTACTTCAAAAGCCAATTTCACACAGCTCCTAACTGATGCATAACTCAGTAACTGTTATTTGCTGCCTGCAAAATATTCCTACCCTGAGAAAATAACAGCACGTGACCAACAGCATGACGGTATTGCCCAAAATAACCCAATAATAATGCTTTAAACACCTAATTGCTGAGAAGGTAAGCAGTTAATTGGGGTAATAATCAGCGCAGGGATTTGTAAGTCACTAAACCTCGCACAAAAAGATTAGAGTCTTCAGGGGAATTACTATAAAATGTAGGTCACTGCAATCTTAGTGTAAATATTTGAGAGCTCAACACGCTTCTCTTCCCAGCACCTTTCACAGAAACCAGATATCTGGCCAGAAGGGAAACAAACGCACATCTATTAACCAGCTGCAGTTATCTCACTTCCAGGAGGTCAGAGAGGAAGAAAATAGAGAAATGGAATGAAAATGAAAACTAGTTTTTATCATAGCAGTTAGAGGAATGTGTGTTTAGCCCTGCTGAAAATGAGGCTGCCCTTTCCAAGCCCTTGAAATGCTGCCTGGGTGTGCATGGAATGAGGGACTCTTAATTGATGCGTGAGCAGACAGGTCAATGCAGGCAAAGTGAGACCTACTTGTGCTTGCAAATACATGGAAAGGCAAGGAAAACCCAAGCAGAAGTTTTCTGCCTGTAAAGTTTTGCTAAAATCCATGGCATTGCTGTTTGAAAGAAGTAATTCACCTCCACTACCATGAGAGATGCACAAAGCCGTCCCACTAATCCAATTTCTGCCCATGCCTATCCTTTCAGTTTCTATTTTTCTTGGATCTCAGCACCCTACTCTCCACCACGTCAGCATCCACAGGGTGCCGGACACAAACCCTACTCACGCTGCACCAACTAAAAAATTACCTCACAGCATTCAAATGGAGACTGCTCAACAGAAAAGCGTCACTTCACCTCAACACTGGAAGACAGAAATACTTGGCCATGTAAAAGTAGATGACTGCTCCTGCTGTTGTTTAAGTCTGTGACAAGAAATTCGAGAGTGGCCAAGGAACTCCCCTCTGCCTGAGAACAACAAACTGCACATCCTTATTTTCACTCCTAGTGCTAGCACAAAATTTAATCTTTATTTTAGGTAACCTCATTTGTCCTAACAAGTGCTTCTGTCTTTATTTACCATCCCGTTCTTGTTGCCCATCCAGTCATCGTTTAGCAAGTGTTAAATGTCATTATACAGCATTCAGAAAAGAACGGAGGCCAGCCATCCAGAAGGGAATTCTGCCAGGAGCATCCAAATTTAAGTCGCTGCAGTCATCTGCTGGTTTCTGTTCTACTTAATCCAGGCCATCAGTCGCTGTAGGTCACAAGGGGTGTCACCACAGGCTAATTTAACACCAGCAACCTCCCACTGAAATAGCAAAGCTATGCAAGGACAGAAGTCCTTCCCAGCCTAACGTGACACCCATGGTATTGGTCTACAAGCATTGCTGTGCCTGGACCAACATGGGGTTTGGTCATCATCAATAACTGCTGTCAATTCTCTGTCAGAGGGGGAAGTTTTGTCTGTTTTTCTCTCCTCACCTCTGCTTGACATTTTGTTATCTTTGTTACACAGATTAACAACATTTTTTAAGAAGTCAGATGAAATCCATTCCCCGTTTCTAAGTTCTAAGGAGTTCAAAACTTGTTCCAACAAAGCAAGATGCTGTGATGATGCTGAACAGCATCTTTAAATGTAATCCCACATTTCATAAAATTTCTGCAGCTCAGAAGCTCCCCTGGGTAACTCAAACACACAAATGCATTCTCTTCAGTCTAAAATGCTACAATTTGTGAGTTTCTGAACAGTTGGCCGGTTGCAAAAATGCAAATTTTAAACAGAAGTTTTCTTTATAACCCATGAAGAGCATCTATGTAATATGTGTTTCATCTCAGGTGTTTCCTGATGCTGGAGGGCCTGAATCCTGCATGTCCCAGCAAAGTGTTGGGAGGACAAGGAATTTGAGAGAGAATAAGGAGGTAGAGAGGATCTACAGAGGCTCCCACCTCATTCTCTTCCAACACCTGACACTCAGGGCAGCAGAGCAAGAAGGCACAGTCACACATATGAAAATTTTTGGTTTTCCTCCTTTGTTCTTTATGTTCCTCATTAGAGGTTTCAGCTTGGTTAATCCTTCTAATGAAGACAACAGCATATTTTTCTTAATTAAATAAAAGATTGTAACCACATACTCTAAAATCCTTTTAAATCTGTGAGGAATGTGTTTACCTTAGTAAATGTGTGTGCATAACAGAAACAAGGTGGCTTGTGGGCTATTTAAGGTATGTAAAAGAAATCAAATATAATCACTGCTTTTTCAGAGGAGTACAGTTAACCTTAAAAAAAACCCTTTACTTTTATGCAGTAGCTACCTAATAACTGATCTTTAAAACACCAAGAAATTCTACCCTGTAACCAGCCCAAATGCTGTTGTGATGCAATGAACTCCAGACGATTTAGGATTGGGCAAAAGACTTTCTGCTGACTTATTAATGGACAGTACAAGATAAGGAATCACATGTCAGAGGCACATTCTCCTCATTTGGAATGAAATGTCTCACTGCAGCAGGACACTGCCATCCCCTCAGCATCCCATTCAGCTGATACCCTTTCCCAAGAAAGCCACTAACATTTATGGAATGACTTTTTTGCCTTTCCAAACACAGTGAGCTCCACGTGCATCCCCACAGCAGTGCAAAGCATCACTCTGAGGCACAACTAGCCAGCATGGCCTGGAAGTAGCAATGAAAAAGATAAGATTTAGATCTTTTTGAATAAAGACACATTGTGTTGTGAGGCCTTTTTTCCTTGGGAGCTCTCTAGCCCTTCCAACGCTGCTGCAGTCCCTTTCTTCAGATGCCTGAGGGCAAGGTCGACTGAATTCCTCACTTCCAAACATTGAGGGTCAAAGCTGACTGACTTCAAGCTGAAAATACCAGCAGAAGACAAAATGTCCTTATGGCCAAAGCAGGCCTGGTATTCTTCACCATCAAATATTTTAGGACAAATCTCTCTTCGGAGAAATGCCAAACGGCCACCTGGACGGCAGAATCCATTTCCAGCGGAAGGAACGCTGCTGCTTCTCGCCTGTTGTTAATGGGGGTGTGAGTGGGGTGAGAGCATTTCTGTGCCAGCTCTGCTGCCAGCATGCTGCTGGTGTCCCCAGGGAGCCCCAGGACAAGCAGCACTCGGCTCCCCGGGCTGTGCACACTCACACACGCAGGGCAGGCACAAAGCGGGTACCTTGGAGCGCAAAGAGGAGAGGGCAATCTGCCTGGCTAACTTCAGCGCTTCTATCCTCATGGCTGCAAACTCTAGCTCCTCCTGTCAAAGGGTTTGGTGGGGGGATCCCCCACAGGGAAAAAAAATGTAGTAAGAACATGGTAAAAGTGTTTTGACACACTCAAAAAACGGATTGTTAAATTTTAATGTGTAATTCGGACAGTCCCTGGCTGACAAACACCCCAAATTCCTCTCATGGTGAGGACAGTGATACGAAACTCCAGGGCTTGGTTAGTTTTGAGGAGCTGTACAGACAAATAATTATTATTAGGTGATCAGTATGAACAATACTTAATGTAAAAGAAGTATTTTATGAAGCTAAAGCCGTTTTATCACAGACTCCTCTCCTTTCATTTCCATTTTACGTGAATTTATGTCACATGCCGGTCTCAGTTCAACCTTTGCTGTTTTAAAATTTCACTGTAAATATTCCAGAAAATATGTCCTGACATATAGAATTGCTCTGCAGATCCATTTGCTTTTCCTAGAAGAAACCATGCCAAATTCTGCATTAGAGAAATTATTAGAAAAACAAAGCCTGATTTTCCTTTCAGCAGAATTAGGTCCTGAATCTCAAAAAAATGCATCTATATATACAGACTTACTAAGGCCAGGTGTCAAGACAACTCTCCACACATCAAGTCCTGTGCTCAAGCTTAAAAAAATTTGCTTTGAAAAGACTTCTGGAAAATACATACATTAGAGGTACAGGATAGGTGTTGATGAAATTTAGGTTATGTATTATATGAATTACATGAGTTAAATGAAAATATCTTTGTTCCTCAAGTCTTTGAAAGGGGAGAGTTACTTTGGAAAGAATTAAATAATTATTTTAATTCTTTTCCCCATCCCCTCTAAGCCTCCCTCCACCCCTTTCAGATGAGACAAAGCATTCCTTTGCCTGTGTACGGACAAACAGAAAGAAAAGTGACATTTCTGCTACAAACCTGAAGTTTCTGAGCAAATACTGGGGGGTTCTTTTCTGCTAGGTCAGGATCTAGATATTCAGGCTGATCACATATTGAAGCTTTCTTAGATATCCTATTGAGAAGAGCATCAGCAGAGACAAAGGAGTCTTCAGGAGATGTCTGAAGGGTAAAGAGGAGGCTGAATAAGCAACAGAGATTTTGCCCAAGTTGTTGGGGCCAAAAGCAAAATGCAAAATTTCTGGAGGAAAATGATTCCCGAACTCTTATCATATAGGACTTACGATTTCAATAGCCTCTGGAGTTGTTCCCAGGGTCATGGGCTCCAGGTCTTTCTGCTTGGCCTTGTCAGGGGACTGTAAATGTGCCTCTTGGCTGGCAGCTAGGACTCGGGAAGCTGGGTGTGGTATTTTCATGCCAGAGGACTGCTGGGCTTCAGGGTCTTCAAAACTTGACCTGGAAAAAGATTTGTGTACGTGTTGTCACGGTGGAGCACAAGGCCTTCACAATTCTGTTTCTGGGAACAGCTGAGCAAGTCCTCTGCATTGCTTTCATGTGTATGTGTACATATATATTTATACACACATTGTTTCAACTCAATTTTACATTCTTAGATCTCGTAACACTTTGCAATATCCTTTCAAAACAATGCACTCGAGACATCAAAATGAAACCAGTTCCACCAGAAATGTCACATTTCTTCAGTATTTCTCACTTGCCTTTTTACCCCTTTCTCATTGTGACCTCCCTCTCTCCCAAAACACAGCTCTTACTAACAAGAACAGATGTCCTTGACAAGCAAAATTGTTGGAAGTAAACACAACTCCCACATCCTGGTCTTATGAACAAGAGCCCTTGTTCAGAAAATGGATCCAGGAAAAGCCAAGTGAAAAACTGTAATTAACAGATTTCTATATTAATGAGAAAATTACCTCAGTATCAGGAAAAAGCTTTAAGTAGGAGGCCACTGTCCAGCAAAACAGTTGTCACTGTGACTATTTAGATAGAATGTGAAGGAGAAATACATGTCCTTATTCCATCACGAAACCTGTGTATCTTTGCCCTCTGCTCTCCATCATATGTGTACACAGATGGGAATCTATTTTTAAACAAATAACTTGGCAACACAGAGGCAGGGAGAGGAAGAAGTGCCTGTGTACGAGCTCTGAGGGTAACCCACTCCCCTGACACCCTCCTGCATTGCAGTGACCTACCCCGAGCAGGGAGTGGTGGAGTCAGACAATCTGATGGGAGGTGATTTCACTGGGCTCTCCTGCTGGGCATCAAACATTAGGTACAAGGACTGCTTCTTCGGGGTGCTGTCATCCTGCTGGCCACAGGGAAAGAGAAGCTCATTAAGCAATTCAACCATTCTCCATTAAAGCTAATTCGGGTCACTGAAGCCTTTAGTGAGCAAATGAGTTGACAGAAAACGAATAATACAGGGTTGTAATGTTGATACTGAGATGGGCCCTTCCAGGAAGAAACCATTAAAAAAAAAAAACTTAAACAATTCACTCTTTGTAGAGGCTCTTCTTCTCCCAGTTTGGGGTTAATCAGATTCTGGTTCTGTCAGGCAGGAGGCATTCCTTGGCTGAGGGTGTTACTAAAATACCCATTGAATATTCTCCTTGGTTTAAGCACCACACGACTGATTTTCCTAACATCCCCACTGGATATCCCCTCACTGGATCCAGTCAAGCTATCAAATTAATGATTAAAAAGAAGGTGAAATAAGTGATAATGTATAATGCTGCATTCCAGACTTCACAACAATTCTGTTTCTCTCCTGATTCCCTTCAGCTTCTTCAAAGTTTTACTCCCCGTTTCTTAAACAGTTCAGCAGTTGGTGTAGACAGCTCTGCACTCTGCCCTGCTGGAAATACTGATTGGCTTTGAATCTCCAGAAAGAACTACTATGATGCTAGCTTAGAAATAAAATCATAAAATGGAACAAGATTTACAGGACACAGGACAACAAAGCACAGGCAATTTACCCAAGTTATGCCAATTTCAAGGAACTGGTTTTGCAAATCTGCTGCAGGCACATTATAATTAATTTAAAGAGTGGTGAGGCTGAGGGCATTATCAGATAGTATATTATGACAAGGGAATGCAAATGAATGGAAATGGAGGTGAGAACTTACAGGCACAGAGGAGCCTATTTTCTCCATATATTCTATTTCATATGAGTTGCCATATTCCAATTCTGCAACAGAAACAAAAAAAAGAGGTGTTAATAAATGCCATGACATGATTATTTTCACAAGTAAATGAGAGCTCTTCTCATTGACAAGGGCCACTCCCACTCTGCTCAATACTTTCCAATGACATTAAAAATAGAATATACAGAGAGAAAGTAAAAGGTGCATTAATATTCACTAATTTTCAACAATGAACCTGACACATTTCAGGCAAATCAGCTTGCCAGAAAAAAATTCAGCTTTTTCATTTGCCCCAGGGACCAGAATATTAAGAAAGTTTCAGAGCAATTTCAGAGCACAGACAACTTTCCCCTATCATGTTATCTTATCATAGAAAACACATTTTTTTAATAAATGGCAATGCTGATGCCAGTTTCTTTAAAAATATATTTTAACAGCTGTAGAGAAAAATTTATTTCTATTTTTTTCGTGTTTATCACACTCCTAATTCAGAACAACTATTGTGCTATCACTGAAGAAAAAGATACCTAAAATACCTGAATGCTCGTGAACCAGGGGTGAGACACCAGCCCAGCTTACTGGGCTGTTCCCACATTTTGTTTTCAGAGGAAGAGTCTAAGGCAGGTGCAATTACAAAGAACCCTAAGTCTAAAATTTAATAAAAATGCAAATCTTTACTTCTTCTCTGCTTCGAATCTCCCAGTTACACTGGAGGGAATAACCAGCATTTCTTCCCAGTCCATGGTCACCCAGTAGCTGATACAGAAGCAGAGAGATCTAACACAGGAAAAGAGATCATACCTTCCTGCACTCATATAAAAGCTAACTTCCTATAATGACAACTCAATTTAACAATTAAAAGCGTAATTAATTTGTCTAAATGCTGTACTTTGTTCTGTTTCCATGACTTAATTCAATAAACCATTTGCATAATTTGATTTCCACTATAAATAAATCCTAAGGAAACGCACACTAGCATTTGCATTATGATGAAATCATGTGCTAAAATTGTTCTAGATTTGGGCAGCTTTTGAAAAATAGGGCTTGCATTAGGAAGATGATAACTACCATTAAAATGTTTGATGTTTAAAAACAAACAACCCTGAAGATAATCTCTTGTCTGTTTTGTTGATTAAAGAAGTTTTACAGGGTTCAGTGTGATTTTACAATGCTTGAATTTGTTTTTTAGTAATAAAAAGAAGTGCACAAGGACTGTAATTCCACAAGTTACATACTTTGTCAAACAACCATTGAAGAGGAAGAGCCGCAAACCCTCAGTACTGGCTGGGGATATTCACAGTAAAACTTGTAAGTGCAGAGAACGCTGCAATAGCAGGCTCCTCACATTTAAATTTCTAGCACCATATGTTTTTAATGGTAATAGGGAGCCAGGCAAGATGGACAACCTCCTGGTGTCAGATACCAGCAATATCCTTTCTCATTCACTTTTCTTCCCAGTGAAAGCAAAAGCCAAACTGGAAGGATGAATTCAAACCCCCTACGAGGAGCTGAACTGCAGGAGCAAGCCTGAAACCCCAGGTAACAGCAGCAAGTGTTTAGAAACTGCCTCTCAGTATCCCATTTATCCACAGACAGCCCAGTGAGGCGCATCAGGAGCGTTTATGGAGCAGCTTTATGCTCCAGAGAGCAATCCCAGAGTGGCCAGGCAGGCTCAGGGGCAGCAGACGTTCCGGCACTGTCCTCTGCTGGCACAGCCACAGGGATCCTCCACCTGCCTGCAGCACTGCCAGCAGCTCTGCAATCCCAACCCAAACTGACTGCTGGGACTACAAAGATTTAACTTCGCTGCTGACAGGAAAAAAGAAAAAACAACAAAAAAAAAGGCAGGACACAGATGGAGAGAGTCCAAGTAGAAACAAAAGGAATAACGCGGCTGGCTAAACGCAGTTTGTTTCGTCTCACTGCTCTCAGGAGTCTCCAGCATAATTCCTCTCTCTCCTCTCCTCTCCTCTCAGACATCATCTCCCATCCAAAATCTTAGGCTCTGGTTATCTCTATACATTCGAAATCAGAAAAGCCCAGGATATCCCACGAAGCAAGATAATTATCTTTTATAAGCACGTACAACAGACTTACTAAGTGATGTCCTCCAACTCCTCCTACAAATAGCTGCAAGATTACATCAGAATTTTCTGCTAATAATTACGGCTTATTTCGGGTCTGTGCAACAGGAAAATGGCAGCAGCTCTAGGCAGTGCCTGAAACAGATGAGGGCTGGATGCTCTGGCTGACTCAGGATCCTTACAGAAGCAGTGTTAGGTTACAGGGTAACACACGGGTGTCTGCGAGAGGTAAAAATATCTACGCTGAGAAACAGCCCTCAAATTACTCAGGAATTTCTCAAAGCTTCAGGAGCAAGACTGCCCTGGGAAAAAGAAATTATTTTAAAGAGATGTGAAAAGTGGAAGCATTGTTGATTATAATGAGTGTGTAATCTGAAACCCTGACTGTACCATGCAGCACACATGAGACAAGACAATTACCATTTAATTAGGAGCATTGCTCACTTTCCTCTACCCACTTTCAAAGCTAAAATGACTGTTTCAGAGTGTCTCTCACTATTCTTTTGTTCCATTTTCTTCCATATAGTTTCCCTTTTCCCAGATTTAGGGGGGCTTATTTTCTAAAAATTGTTTCTTTAAGTTATTTTTCAAAATACAAATACAAGGAAGTCAATGTCTAAAATCTGTAATTTGACAATAAAGCCAAATGAATTCATCCAGACTGAAATAGTTACCTGTTTAGAATACTCAACAGATTTCCAAAAAGCCCAGGGTACACAAGCACGTGCATATGAACAAAAGCACTGTGATTGTTGTTGCTTTTTGAGGTCAAACACCTTGACCTAAAAGTTTAGCAGTTCTTAATCAGGCATAAATTTAGACCCAGCCTAAAATGGCATGAAGTAGATTTAATGGTAGACTGGGACAGGGACTGAAAGGTTAGGGGGAAAAAATGAATTCTGATCAAGAAGAAAAAGTTTAAGCCAAGTTGGACTCAAACATGCTTCCCACCCACAAAGCTGAACATCTGCCTTTGGAGCAGATGTTGCAAAGCAGAATTCCCTCTGGTAGCCCCAAGGAAGGCCACACACAAATTTTCTTAATTCTTCTTCCAAATTTCACAGACCTGGAATGACAGTTCTCTAAACAGAAACTTCCAGCTTTAGCTCTCAACTGCTCGCAGGAAGGTATGGCAGGAAAAACTTTAATAGGCTGATCTAGTAGGGAATTTTATCTGGATATATGAATGGTAACTATCTTATAGAGAGGACTTTCTGGACACTTCTATGCATGAAGATACTTGGAGCCCAGGAAGCTGGAAGAGAGATGGCATGGTATGGGTATTAATGCAATACAGAAAATTTGAGCAGAATTTTAACATAGGACCTTTTCCCATGCAGGTTAAGGAAGAGGCTCAGGCAGAATCAGTAGTTCAGTGACTCGAGCAGTATCAGACTGTAGCCCTGGTTTAATGTTTTGGTTTTTGGGAAATTCCTTTCCCAGGCGATTTTCTGTAAACAAGAGGGATGTTTTTGTAACTGTACCTATGTTTATCCATTCCTTCTCACAGGAGAGGTTTCTTGATGAACGTCTGTTTTAACCAATGTGATTGAGGAGGTTTGCCTTTGTTTCACCAATCAAATTGGTCTGTGTAAAATACTATATAAGAGAGTCACATCTCAAAAATAAACGTTCACTTTTTCCAGCCTTCTGATCGAGAGTCTGTGTCGTTGTTTGATGCTCAACAGCGACATCAGACCCCATTCTCCTGTGAAGGCACTGAGAGAACACACTGCTCACGGAGAAGAACAATTAATCACACAAAGGAAGCAAAAGCCCTTCCCTGAAGGGCCCTCTCATTTCCCTTTAAGATTTTTTTCTTTCCTGAAAACTCAAGGCTGGACTGTTGGGGTCTTACATTCAGCTCCCCACAGGTGCCACATTCCCCAGAATCGCCCAGAGAGCACCACTCTTAGGGTTCCCTAATAATAGTCTGCATTCAGTAGCACACAGGCCAACCTCCTCAGCCACAGCAAACCCTTCCCTCAGTGAACCCCCCTGGCTGGAGCACACAGTACCCTCTGTGGGAGAGCTGAACTTGGTCTCGTTGACGAAGGTGGACAGGTCAGAGGGCTGTGGGTAGTCCTGCTTGTCCGTGTTCAGGTCCACGGTCATGCAGGTCCACTTCTGGCCCGTCACGGAGGACGCCAGCTTCTCCTCATCCGTGGCGTGGACCACCGTGGAGATGACAGGAGGCGTTTCTGGAGTTGGCAGTGGAGTAGGATCCTGCAGCAAACAAGAGCCAATTAATTCCATTATCTTTCACTCACACATGGAACAGCTCAATCTCTAAATTCCTCTGCACCGCCAGAGCCATCTTTTTAATTCCATAATCTCTGCTGCAGTGCTGTATAAAATGCTTAATGGAAAATACTAACTCTACCAGCAGCAAGTTTTCCCAGTATAACTAAGCTCTTTGATGATAAACACTTGCATTGTAAAGCTGCTTTGATAACAGGGAAGAAAGAAGATCCAGAGCTGTTGAAATCTTTTAGGCACTTGACACAAGTGGCACACATCACCCACCACTGAACTCTCTGACTGCCAAAACTGACTTTTTAGGCTTCCCTCATAGGAGCAAACCCTCGTAGGTCCACGAGGTCATGAACCTTTTCCCCTTTCTTCACTTCTACGCTGTCAAGCAGCACAAATAAAAGGGCAGGATGGATAACAGGAAGAGGAACAGCAGCATGGAAGGAGCTGTGCCACATCAAAGCAGTCAGGCCTTTGTGGAAGAGCAGCTTTTGTTAACTTCTCTTCCAAGAAAACCACCTGCCAGCAGTTTACAACACGGAATCAAACTATCCAAGCACATGTTCCTGGTAGATCGGCCCACTTGGTTTATTTCTATTTCCCTTCCAGCCCACCAATTTGGTGCATTTAGTTTCTTACTTTCCAATCTAAAAATTCCAGGGTGGATAGCGATAGTCTCGTTTTTCAGACAACTGACTGAAGATATTTATTCATATCCTTGCTCCATCTTAACACAATGCTTTCCAAAGTACATTTGCTAATACTCTAAATGGAATTCCCAGAGAAAATACTAGAGCTACTATATACTGTGTACACACTTTTAGAGGACAAAAGGTTAATTATGGTAATAGCCCCTTCAATATACGCATATATTCTTTACAAAAATCTCCTCTATTATTAAAAGTACCAGTCTACAACAAAAATACCTTCTGCTATTAAACATACAATTCCACAATTAAATTAATCAAATTTCCTTCTTTTTGCCCTTTCAAAATCATGAATTACATGCATCAAAATAAGGCAGAACTTTACCTGAGAAGGAGGATCTGATAGTGGGGATCTTTTTGGTGATTTTTTCACCCTAAATGTATCACTGAAAATAAAGTTCAAACTGTTAATATGGTAATAGCAGCACGAATCAGGTCATTTCACACTTAGCAAGAGACAGCCACAGACAATGCAACCTCTGTAAGCACTTCTGCATTAAAATCCCATCCATTAGGCAGCAGCACCACAGAGAAACATGCCATGGGTAGGTATTTTTGTCATGCACTTGGAACAGGCCCTCGATCCCTCAGAAGCTGAGAACAGCAGGATTGCCATATTTTTCATGCTAACTCCTGACACATTCCCAGAGCAGAGTTACTGCTCGGCTGCAATTCAAATCCCTGCTCCACCACAGGCACCCTCCGGGGCCCTGTGGAAATGATTTAGCTTCTGTCTGCTTCAGTTTCACACCCCAAACTTAGGTCTAACCCACACCTTTACCTGAGAAGTAAAACTGGGATAAACTTAGGTTCCAATGACCCCAAAAACTATTAAAAAAACCCCTGGTTTGTTTTAGATGAACTATATAAAACCATCTGAGGCAGATGATGTTCCACAAATGCCAGAATGAGTTGTGTCATTACAAATGGGCAAAACAGACCTTTTTAAAAACAAATACAACAAGAAATATGGCAATTCTGCTTCCAGTTCCCCTGGCACCTCACAGTGCAGACTGGGAGCACGGACACTGCAGCCCCCCAAAATCCCACAAGTTTCAATCAAGCAAAAGGAATGAAGAACAAACATTATGTCACGATGGTGTATAATTATGAATGTTGCCTTCAATCACAATTAGCTAAAAATTGGCTAAAGTTTCTAACCAGGAATAAACTAATTACCTATCTGTTCTCTTGATGCACATTGCCAGAGTTATTCAAAACCACTTATGTTACTAGCTACAACAGGGAGGAAAATACCACTGCAAACTCACTGAAAAGACTTTATATTTGAACTGAGATGCAGTGGCAAAAACTACTGCCCACCAGCTCACCCCTGATCAATGATGGCAAGGTTGACACCAGCAATTCTAATGGTGGGTTTCAATCGGCAGAGGATAAATCAATACCACATCTAGAGGGGAAAATAAATTGGGCAGCTGAATACTGGTGTGTTCAGTGCCATTAATTATACAGTTATGATGACAGAATTAATTAGGATAACTTTTTCCTTCAAGAAAGATATACACTTTATGCAGTATTTACGAAGAACTGATTGTACAACGTTGTTCAGCCGTAGAAATAAAACTTTCATATTTTAGCTCAAGGACACAAAATCTCTATAGTTTTTAAAGGAGGATCTTTGATAGGCAACAGATAATGAGGCAACAGATTCCTCAAACTCATTCACAGTCAGGCATCTTACTTAAAATAGCTTTCATATGTGCAAGTGAAGTGAAATCATTAACATAAAAGCTTCATGCTGAATAATAACTGATCATGCTGCAAAATAAATAAGTAAAATTAAAAAGCCCACAGATCAAAGAGGAAATTTGAATTGTTAGCTTAGAATTACTTACAACAGAGAACATACAGACATCACATCTTCTACCATCCTAAGACAAAGAAGACAAAGAAAAGAGAGACAGACAGAAGGAACTGACAAAAAAGATTAACCTACAAATACTCTGTTAATGTGTTAAGGCAATCTGGTCATGCATATTTTCTACCTGTATAATCTTAATTCCTACTTTTTATTGTGAAATACACAAGGAGAAAAACAAAATATTCATCAAGTCCTTCAATGTTTTCTAGTTCAATGTTAGACTTTTGATATGCTTTCATCTTACAAAACACATTTTTCAAAGCTGACACCTTCAGGTTAAGTTCCTTTCAACACACTAACTGCCCTTGCCTTCCCTGATGGAGGCCACCTGCTTGCTTTTCAAAACACAGGATTTGTTATTATACGAGATGCAAAACTGTTCTTGAATGGCAGCTTAGCTTAAGGAGAGGGCACAGTTATTCCAGGTTTTGTCATGTTTGCTGATGTGTTGTGACAGCACAGAAAAAGCTGCTTGACCATTTCAAACCATTTACCCAGGTCAAGATAGAAAATGACATTTCTTTAAATCTCAGAGGACCAGGTTTGGTCCTCTCCAAAACCTAACCTGGTGTTCAACACAGCAAACTAGTTTTCCCCAAAGCACAACCAAACCTTTCCAAACAGCTTAGGCTAAGAGAAGTTTTCATTTACTTATAAGCTTGGCAGCATCTGCTCATCTCTCCTCACGTGCAATGCTCACGACAGCTGGCACCTTCCATTTCTAAACAGCCTCCAGCCATCCAAGAGCTCCCAGAGCAATGCCTGCACAAGCAGTATATCTATAAACCACCTATTTTTACTCATCACTGTGAGCTGGCACTGGGGAGGCATCAGCTGCTCTTTGCTCAGCATCACCTGAGCAATGAGAATGTCCCCAAGCAGCTCAGCACTCGGGCAGATGAGCAGAGAGCAATTTGCGTCGAACTCACATTTCTTGTAAAAACCTCATCTTTTCACAGGGAGGTCAATGCTTAGACTGCTGCAGTTTCATTCAAGAACAAAAATGGCTTATTTTCATTGATTTAACACATGTTAGACCGAGCACAATGCTCAGATTCAAAGCAGTACAAGCTCAACAAAGGCTTAAACTCATGCCTGGCTTCTTCACCTCTAATCTAGAAATCACTGCCTTTCCACATGAGGAACTCATTTTCAAACTGCTCCATAGGGTTTCATTTCTGCACCCCTCAACAGTGCTGATAAAACCTCCTGCCATTGCCTATCCTGGCATCCCCTCTCAAGCCTTAAGGTAATTTTCTTCTAGAAAGTACCACAGCTGCAGGCTGCAATGGGTTATTAATATGCAGAGTCTCATCTTTGTAAAAAAAAAACACTTGCAAAAGTAGGTTACGGGGCTGCAGTGAGCAACACAAAACACAACCCAGTGAAAGCAGTGCCAAGCATGGGCTGGGAACTCCTGCAGCCCTCCTGACCCAAGAACCTGTGAGCCCTGAACTGGGGAAACTTCACTTCCTCACCATGATAAACACCAGCACTGAACTTTGTGATTCTAGGACAGGGTTTCCCTGTGATGGATTTTCTCAAGGACAAACGTGGCTTAGCAAACTCTCTGTAAACTCGTTTTGCCCCTAAATTAATAACTTTGGAATTCTTCCCAATATTCAAAGCAGATGGGAGAACCCAAGAGGCCCACTCTGGGGGTCTGTCAACTCCAGCTACTGGAAGACACAAGGAGACTCTGGCTGCCTGCAAAAACATTAAGATCTGGTGATATTAAAATTCCCCTCTGCATTTCCCCAGTAAGATTCAAATTGTTCCTCTCTTGCTGTCAGACTTTTAGATCTTCTTGGTTTGGATCAAACCATTTTGGACTGCAGGAAAAAATGTCTCATTTACCACCAAGTTTCAGGTAAACCTGAAAAAGTAGAAACACCATAAAAAATAGGCTCCTCTTCCAAAGAAAACAACTCAATTACACAGTAGTCTAAACTATCCGTAAGTCAGAAACATCCCTAGAAAGCAAATAAAGGCACAAGCTTCCTCAAATCTGACAAAGGACTTGAATTAGAAGCTTGGAAGGCAGGAGGCTATTCAGAAAAATCTGAATAATCTTCATCTCACCCTGTAGAGATCAGGAGATCAGCTTTTGTACTGCTTTACATTAACCATGTTATCTTCTTAAATTGGCATTTAAAATTTGTGCTCCCATTTTTGTTAGCTAGCTGGAACATTTAAACCATAAAAGAACATGAACTGAGGTACTTTCCTACAGATACACACAGGAGATCAATTTCAGATGTAAGTTAGTGGTCACCAACTCAAAATAACCATATCTGAACAGATAAAGCAACATGCATATCAGCAACCAGCCACAGAGGTTTTTAACCAAATATCTAAAAACAGAAACATAGAAAATTTATCCTGGAATTTGTAACCCATGCCTAAAAGCTGGATATTTCCCTAATGTATAGTAGTTTTGGAGATTTTAAACTTTCTGCACAACTGTAAGCTCTTTCATAAGAGGTAATTTTTTCACATTTCTTAGTTGTGTATCTATGTTTAAAAAAATGTATTTCGGTACTGCACTCTTCTGTTTCAGGTTGTTTTCTTTAAAATGCCATAAGTCACTGGATGAAACCATCTTCCTGCCGTTTGCAATATGAGATTTGTCACTGCCTTACTATTTCACATCCCACGCTCAAAAACAATGATTCATAAAATAGTTGTGCTAGCGTGATTACTTGATCATCTTAAACAGCATCAACTTCCCAGAACGAGGTCACAGAAAATTGGGTACATAACTGATAAAATTACAATTTAACCAGGTTCAAAACTACGCTGAGCCCAAAGATTTAAAAAATACCATTGCCTAATGTGGCTTGGTAGTTCTGGAAATACCAAATTATTGAGGAAACAGGTTGAGAGCAGGAACAGCCCCCCAGTGTGACTCCAGTTGTGGCCACCAACACCCAAGGTCACCTCCCTGTCTCCATTCAGATATAAATCCTGTGTAACTGTGCTAAGGGGAGAGGAATGTGCTGCTTCTACTCCAGAAATGCCTCTGCCCTTTAACTTACGTTTTTAGCGGCGTCTTCTTCTTCTTGGCAGGTTTGTTCAGGCTGTCTCCCTCCGTTCCGTTGGTTTCGTTGGCACTGGCTGGTATCTCAAAGGAAGCTGGAGATTTGGAAGGCGAGCTGGCTATCTTAGAAGAAGACTTGAAAGGGTCAATGGAGTCCTCACACATGTCCGGCTCGAAGCTGTACGTTTGTTGAGGCAGCTTGGGCGATTCCTGCATTTTTGAACTGGACGAGAAGGGGTTAAAATTGGGATCGTCCCACTTGTCGATATCAAAAGTGTAAGAGCCTTTCGTGATGGGGATTTCATTCGGATCAGTGGGCGACTTGGTCGGGGTGGTTGGAGCATTGTCAAGCTTCTCCACTGGTTTTTTAGTCTTTGGCCTCCGTAGCGGCATTTTAGCACCAGGCTTTTTCCCTGCTTTTTTGGGAGGAGGAGTGCTCTCCTGCTGGTCCTCGCTCCCCCCTTTCTCCTCGGAATAATCGAACTCCAGCCTCACCGCGACGCCTTTGACGGGAGGGTCCTCCTGTCCCCCGGTGTCCGGCGGAGTCACCTCCACGGCCTCGGGGGCCGTGGTCAGAGGTAGCGTTTTCCTGCTGGCAGGGGGGGAGTTCTGCACCTTGCTGCCTCTGGAGCTAAATGCACTAATCCCTTCGAAATGGTCCGGATCCGAAGGGTCGGATCCTTCAGGCACAGGCGGGGCCTCCTCCTTCTCAGCAGAGATTTTGGAAGGTTCAGTACATTCGGGCTTTGCTGAGTCAGCCTTCACCTCAGGTGCTTTATCCTCACAAGCTGCTTGGTCAAGCTCAGGCGGTTCTTGTGGGGTTTCCTTCACCAGCGGAGCATCCAGAGGTTTTTTGGCCGACTGCTTCTTTTTTAAGGAAGCTGGTCTGGTTTTTTTTGTTCTCTTGAGGGTACTGGAAGCACTGCTTGAACCAGTACCGTACACATCTGCTGACGGTGCTAATGTGTCACTGTTGCCAAGGTAAGATGCTCCATCAAAATCACTGGCCTGCAGGCTGAGAGATCGAGACAACGTGGATTTGGAAACTGGGACCGAGTCCGTGGATTTCCTCCGGACATTTGCTTTGGGGTCGCGATTCTTGGGCTCTGCAGAGCTCGGCCCTAAGGCATGGAGAGAATCGACCAGCTCAATGTTATCGAAGTCCAAGTTGTAGGTTCCACTGCTGGCTATGGGCTTGTCCTCATCGAAGACAGTGGAGAAGGAATGGCAAGGGGGACGGAAAGGGCTCTCTTGGACTGGTTCGCTGTGCGACACATCGGTTACGGCTTCAGCTTCTGAACACGGTCCTGTGGGAACAAACAGAAAACTCAGCGCACTTCAAACACATTTTTGGAACTGGGGTTTAGGAGGTTATCATCTAATATTACTGCAAGTAAAAGAAAAAGGCATTAAAATCATACAAATGGACTAAGGAGACCAAAATGTCTTTTCCAATACATGAACCAGATTAGGGGGAAAATAGATCTGCTCTCCGCAGAACAAGATTCAAGGCGAGTTTCACAAAAATACAAAATATGTGTTTGCTATAGCCTCTAAAGCACCTCTTCTAAACTATCATTTATAGAGATAGATATTACCATTATACGCTAAACATTGCAAATAGAAAAACTGCACATAAAGCACTTTTTTACTCCCATTTTGAACTACTATGAAGAGTTCACACAACTGTGTCAGAGCTCTTATGAAGTACATCTCCTGTAAATTGACTGGTGCTTCAGTAATTACATGTTGACCTTAAGTTTTGTTTCCCATGTGCTATTTTTACCAATTTACCCAGAGGAAAATGGCTTCCTCTCCCATCAATGCTGCTCCACTGTCTGCCCCAAGCAGTCAATAATTACAAGTTTATAATAAGACATGAATAATTGAGAACTTAATATGAAATAAATTATGGTAAAGGTAAAAAAAAAAAAAAAGTCATTTAGAGAACTCCACAAATATTTTCAGTTGAAAAAATCTTCCTTTAAAAAGCTAGAAGCTCTCTACTGATTATTTAAACCAGGTTTTTCCAAGTGTAGTTCTAACTTGCTGATGAAAAGAAAATTTTGTAGAGAGATTTATGTTAAAACTCTTAATCCAAGCAGCTTTCCACTGCAATTAAAGGGTTTCTTACTGAATGGAATCCTAAAATGATTTATAGAAGTCTCTCCAATTGGGATATAACAACTCTACTGGACAAAGCAGAAAAAGACAGAGTGCGTAACAAAAAATCAGAAAATATAGAGGCAGGAAAGTCTGAAGGTGATGGTCCTTGCTGCTTTCCAGCTCATTAGGTTGATTATTCAAATGTTTTACAAATCCTGCACATGGTTTGCTCCTGCTGTGACTGTACTACTCTGATCTGAATGTACCACGGTCACCTCTGTCCCTGTGCGTCCCTGTGGGGTACCTGAGACCTGGGACAGCCCTCTCCAGCTCCCAGTTCAGGCTGGGCTGAGCCAGCTGCTCACAGCTCTCACACAGGAGCAAAATGCCCCCATGTACTCTGTAGAAGCAACACAGCCTTCTTCACGTTGTCTTTTTTTTTTTTTTTAATTATGCAATTATAAAGAAAAACAGTCAAACAAAAATTAATGCTTTGCTAAGCCCTAAACGACTTCAGAGACATTTCTGCTCATCCTTTTCATTCCAATCCTGACATGTTTTGCAAAATAACTCTCATTTTGCCCTGCTACATTCATTAACACTGTTCATTAAAGCAATACAGACAATCAATTATTATTTTAGTGAGAAGCTATGAATGGATTAAGAAAAGGGCAAAACAAATTTCCTTTGTTTCAGAAGAAATTGTATGTCTGCACAGAGACTGCAAGAATTATTATTTATGGGTGTAGAGGACAGAGAAGGATTTAAGGGAATTGGACACATTTCCCAAAGTGGTACCATGTACTTCCAGAGACTGTCAAAGGGATGACAGCTATGCAGTTTCTCTTTAAGACTGTGGAAGTTCACTAGGATACATCAATTAAAACAATATTCTAATGTGTTTTTTCTGCTAAGTGAATGCTAATAGCGTGGCAGTACTTCAGAACAGTTTATTTTTCCCCTTAATCCCCACTGGTTTGGGCTTGGTTTCAGCCTGGCTGAGGGGTCATTAATTAGGCTTCATTTGCCAGCTGGGCTGGTGCTCACTTCACACACACATCACTCGGTGACACTGATGGGACTCCTGTTAAGGGCACTCAGAAAGTGCCACAAACCCCCAGCATTAGCCTCATCTGTCCCTCTCACCCTGAAAGGACAATGGAAGGCACTTCAGGGGAATACATCACAATAAACACTGGGATGTCAGCAGAGTACAAATGTAGGTCAGCATGAAATGAAAGTGGGATCTGAACAAGGAATCATCTGCAGTTATGCACTGTTTTCATTCCAGCCTACGTCAAAGCCCTCATCAGCACCGAGGCCCTTGCTCAAAGCAGTATAAACATGCATTAAAACAAAGTAAAATGAAATAAAATAAACCACTGCTCTGCAGGACTTGGACTGTAAATAAGAGGCTGAGGTTTGGGATGCATCACGCAGAGGGAGCGTGCAAGGCTTTGCAGCTACTCCCAACAAACCAGCATTTCAATTCTGTGTGCTCCACACAGTGCAAGGCTTTAATCTTCTTTAACTGCTTATTTCACGACTTCCTCCTCATCAAATCCTTTTTACTCAAGAGTACAGACTTCTGCAGAGCGCTGCTCAATATTTTTTATTGTTTCTTTATGAAACAAGATGTGAAACTGTCTCAGCAAACACGGCTCTTGGCAGAAGTGAAGTGCTGCTGTCAGCCTCTTCTGGCTTTACGACAGGACTGGCTCACTCCTGGTAGCGGCAGAATTGCTGGGGCAGGAGGTATAAATGGTACTCAAGGCTTTATTACTACAAAGAGACATGAAGACCACACTTCCCTGACATTAACGGCCTATTCAGAGAGCAGTGACATTTGTCCTTTTACAACACAAAATGAAGCCAATCATATCACTACAGTATTTTATTAAAATGCAGTTTGATCACAAAGGAACATACTACAACACTAGCTTTGGGAATTAAGGCAGGACTGATTTGCTCTAGAGAGAGACCAGCACAAGGTTTTAAGTCAGGTTTATGCCTTTTATTGGCATTGAGTCACCCACAATTTATACTGGAAAGAGCTGCCCACAAGAAGATATTAAGTTTTATAAAGCATTCCAAGAACGTAGAGGATAGCTGGGGAACTTACACTGCAATAAAAGAACAGGCAAGTTCCTCAAAACCTGTCATTTAATTCATTAAAAAAGAAGGTACAAGTTCTGCTTCTTCCACTAGGAAATTCCTCTGATTTCAGCCAAATTTCGACAGGATCAACTATGAAGAAAAATCCCAAACTCAACAACATAAAGCTCAGACTTCTTGTATCCAGGTGATGAGAACGAAATATTAGAGTTACAAGGCATATTTAACACTTGGCATTTTCACCTGGCACCTGCTATGGAAGAACCGGAAGTTGCTAGAAAGTCACAGAATCATAGAATATCCTAAGTTGGAAGGGACCCATGAAGACCACTGCAGTCCAACTCCTGGCCCTGCACAGCACAGACCCAAGAATCCCACTCTGTGCCTGAGAGCATTAATAAGATATAGTAAGACTGTGTGCTTCAATAAACAAAACAAATTTCTTATGTTTTTTTCACGGAAGTAGCCAAGGCAAGGGACTACTTTGCTGAAGCATCCCTAAGCAGAGGGAACCTCAATAAACTGAAAATAGGCCTTAACAATGCTGAGCTGGAAACAAAATGAAAACACTCTTCTGACAGTCTTAGCAAAAACATTTAAATAGATGTAATAAGAAAATATAGAAGAAATTGAACATCAGTTCTGTTTTCTAGAGAAAAAGCTAACAAAGCCAAACCTCTGGAAAATGCATACAACATGCACCCAGTTATTATGTTATGAGGAAAAAACACCAAAAGCATATAGGAATTGCAATTACCTTACACTAGAAATTTTGAAACACAGTTTATTTCAAGTTCCTTCTTGTTATGAAAACCCTTTGATGTCAGGAAATTAATTAGTAACACTTTTTTAAAGTTCTGTAAAAATACCTTTGTCGTTTATTCTAAGACGTATTCTAATATTGTATAGAAGAGTTTTTATTCAAATTTTCCACATCAGGCTTCAAGAGGAAAAACACTGAAGAAGAATGCTGGATAGAATCCATTACCAAAAATTTAGTTTGTTTTTGTCTGAACCATAATGTTTCTATTGACAGCCTGACCTCGAATTTCCCTGGCACCAGAAGGACTCAAATATAGGTGCCCCATGTCCTGATTGTTGGGCTGTAAAGCATAGAGGGAACTCCAGCTCTCACTCTCCCCTGTGAATACAATCTGAATTCAGCAATCATGTGGCGAAAGCAGTGGGGGTGACAGAAAATTCCTAGGCAGGAATTCCTGGCCAAAACCAGGGTATTTGGGAGAATGGGCTTGGGGGACATTCTGGTGCTCAGATGGATGAAAAAAGGGACGAGAGGCCACTGCTATGGGAAGCTGAGCAGACAAGTAACAGTAATTTAAAATAATGACAAAAAATAGCAACTGCAACCTCCAACTCTTCAATTTGCCTCGAGATTATAACCCATGTTTCCCAGAACTAATTTAGGGAGAAATCGGAGGGCTCATCGGTGGCACTTCCTGGGGCTAAGGAGTAGTTTCCATACTTGCTCTGCTGCTCCTCTTCCCCTCCAGACTTGCCCTCAGACTGACTCCTCTCCTCTGCTGATGGACCAGAGCCATGCAGCAGGTTTTACCCCACCAGGAGCTGGCACAAACCCAGCACGAGTCCAGCTAGTTCACTTTCATCATATTTATTAAACGACCACCGAAGTCAAGCTAATTAAAAACTCTCCTCTTGGCCTTCCAGCAGTGGGGTCCAGCTGCTGTACTAATGATATCATGCAACACAACTGCAGCCATCTGCATAAGTAATTATTGTCAGCTATAGATGAAATAATCCTTTAAACACTTACTGTGCTCCCTCCTTCCACCCAAACACGCTCTGTCACCCATCCCATGTGAAGTGAAGACAAAGCCATGTGGCTGCTGAACCAGGAGCCCAGCAGGACAACGCTGCCTCTCCCTGTGCCTGTGCCAGGCTCTCCAGCTGCCCATATTCCTCATTCCTCCTCTAGTGAAACCTGGCTTTTTAGCTGGATGGTGCCATCCAGGAACTCTGCTTCCATGCCCCTGAGCCCTGAGGAAGGGACTCATTCTCTTTGTGTGCTGCCACATTCATAACTTATGAAATAAATAAACTGCAAGACACTCAAGTGGTTTGTAAAGTACAAAATGTTTAACTTTACTCATTTCCACCTAAACTATAGTCTTACTATTATTTATTTCTTCTAAAGATTTCCAAAACAAATGAATGTTTTGTGTTGCCCTCCTACATTTGAATTTTTTCTGCATTATGCAGCTTCTTCCCCTCCAATAAATTCCCCTGTTATATAACTGTGTTTTGCATCTTTTTGGAACACTGAACAGATCTCTGTCACTTTGCTGAAGCTTGCCTCCCATGGACAATCTGATTTGCAAATGAAGTGGCTTCCCCTCTGCCATCCAGTGGCCTTCAATAAAGTTCACACAGGCTGTGAATAGCTATATTCAGTTTCCCACTTTTCTGCAGAAAGATCTGAAAAAAAAGGAGGGGGAGAACTGGGATGGAAGGAGACAAGAATCACATGTGCCAGGGAAGCACATGTGTAATCAAGGGCTTGAAGATAATCTACTGCAGTAATTAAAAGCACATCCCAATCCTGTTCAGCATGTGTGTTCTTTTGTTCTCTGAGCACTTATTTTGTAATCATTGGATTGCCAAAGATTTAAAAAAAGGAATGAAGATGCAGAATGAGTAACTTTTGCTACAATGAGGAGGGAACTCTTAAGAGCAGAAAGAAAAAAGCAGGAGGGTGCCTCAGTATTTCCTTTTTGTTTTGTGAAATCAGTTTGTAGAAAATCCTTGAAGCTTCTTATAAACCTGTATCATTAATCAAGATCCTAAACAGCATTGCTTAATGAGTAACTCCCAGAAATGCTTTAGGTGGCTTGAGATTTTTGGTAGGAT
Source organism: Oxylabes madagascariensis (assembly GCA_013400675.1). Taxonomy (NCBI): domain Eukaryota; kingdom Metazoa; phylum Chordata; class Aves; order Passeriformes; family Timaliidae; genus Oxylabes; species Oxylabes madagascariensis. The sequence continues at coordinate 48,237 of VYZR01115411.1, forward strand.
GCTACA
>VYZR01115411.1:48272-60739 GCA_013400675.1 Oxylabes madagascariensis
CAATACCAGAAATGCTTTAGGTGGCTTGAGATTTTTGGTAGGATGCTACAACTCTTTCCAAACACAATACAAGTGAGCTTCAGACTGCTGGGAGAAATATTATCTGCATACAATTTAGCCAGGTGATGACTTGACTTTCAGATAGAAAAAAGACAGCATAATGGAGAATTCAGTCTCAAACTGTTGAGCTGTCATCTGACAGCCCAAACAAAGCTATTTTGGGCTAATAGCATGCTTTCTACTCCCTCATATTCCATTACTCAATCTGGAGAACAAAGAACACTTTTTTGGGGAAAGAATTTCTTTGGGTTTTAAACACAATTCTCCCTTTTTAAAGGTTTTATTTTCCCAGTATGTACCAATTTTCACATATGTATACCATACACACATTCATACATAAACCCGTGCTCCTCCTACAAAATCAATATTTCTGTTGTTTTAAAGGGCTTTTTGACCACCTCCTGTTTCAGTAACACATTTGAAAATGGCATTTTGTTTATTGTCACAGTTAACACAGGTACCTGCATCTCACATATCCTTTTTCTACTCATCTGACTCTGTAAAGATCCTACAAAGAAGCTTGGTTCAAAAGAAAGGAAGTTTTTTTCCAGAGAGCTCCTCTTTTCTTTAGTATTTTTCAAATGTTATGGACAGATTCTCCATTATTTTATTCCAGGAGGCAACAGGAGTTTTTCCTCTCTGCATGGGTAATTAACTAATAACCCAGAAGCCAATTTATTAGCATTCATTCCTTGCCTGTGCTTATAGAAACAGCTCCCTGCATATTCACCTCCCCCAGTAACGTGTCCCACTCATTACCTGTATCTTCCACGGGCAGCTGAGGTTTTATTTCTTGCTCTGCTACGTCTGCAACAACTGCTGCTGCTGCTGCTGCCGCTTCAGGGGGTGGCTGTGGAGGTGAAGGTGGTGCCTTGACAGGTGTAGTGGACTCCGGGGTCTCAAAGGCTTCTTCAGAGTCAGAGCTCCTGGGGAAAATCAAAGCAAAGACTGGTGAGCACAGTGAGGATTCGCGTTTGCAGGTCAAGCTTGGCAAAGCTCAGCTTCCTGAGCTGGTGGCACAGAGCTCAGCTCTCAGGCTGCCTCTGTGTTTCCCAAAGGAGATTTGACATTCCAGCATGGTTTCCAGAGCAGGATGTCATGGCTGTGGTCTTCTCCCTAGACAAGTATTTATCTCATTTGTGTTACAGAAGTGAACACACACTTGGAAATGAATCCATCCTGCAAAGCCTGCTTTGCCGTGTGAGGGTGGCTCAGCCATACAGACCAACACCCCTGTGTTACTCCTTGGCACAAGCACATCTAAATTCACTAAAAAATACAAATAAAAAGACTCTTCCTGTCCGTCAAATCCATCTCCTACATCTTCTGAAGACAATTTTCTACCTTCATAAAAAAATCCCGAACATCTAAAACAGCACCAAATATCTTTGTGTGCTCTCAAGGGTGAGAGAGCAGACATGAAGATACCTGAGGTGCAGCAAACTCTTGCCCACCCTCCTCCCATGGAAATACTACATCCCATTTTCAGCAGAATTTTACCAGAGCCCTTTTCAAACACATCTTGTGGCACATGGTAGGACATGCATGGAATCCTGGTATTATCAATAATCTTTCTGTGGCACTATGTGCTCATAGGGACACAAAAACATAGGGTTGGTGTCAGCCCAGGAAGGAGACAGCAGCACCCAAAATGGAGTCATTCAAGTGAAACACAAGCTTGAAAGGGAGCAACTCTACAAAATTATGAGTAACATAAACATTAAGTGAAGATCTAAACCATTCAAGGGCACACCACTTGCTCTTAGAGGTGTACAGCCATAAGAAACTGTCCTTCTAGGTCTGGAAACTATAGATCATACTTGTTCTTAAAAAAATGAGCCCAAATTATAAACATTTCATCTTTCGTTTGGGAGCAAGGAATGCAGTAACAACGGCGTCATATTCAATATGCACTGAACATATGTTCAAAATACATTCAACAAGCATTTCTGTTGGTCAGATGCAGTACTGGACTGTTGGTCTGTAATGAAGCAAATTGAACACTGCAGTTTGCTGAAGGACAGGATTGATTTGCCTCTTCCCAGTGGTTCTGTGTTGCCATAAAATGAGAAGCCATTTCAACCCCCAGAAGCACTCCACAAGCCTCCCCAAATCAAGGACTCCTCTCATTTTGCTCAAGTCAGAAGGTAACTCTGAGCTGCTCTGAGATTCTGTTTGGTTTCCTGAGACTCGTGATTATTTTAAGCAGCTCCATGTCAGGAGAAGTACAAATACAGGATTTGCATTCATTAGCCTAAATCACAGCATAAAGCCTTAGGAGAGTCGGGGAAGAAGAGACCCCAGTGTCACCCCTGACACCTTGAGGAGAACAGTGGCCCCAATTTTCCCTCTCCCTCTTCTCTGCAGAATCCCAGAGAGAGCTTCCACCTCCTCTCAACCCATCAGGATGCACATCATGGCCCTGTGCCAACCAAATTCTGGCTCATCACCCCTACTCCTGAAGCAAAAGGAGCTCTACTAGGTTATAACTTTGGATGTTTGGAGATTTCTGGTTTTCCGCCCCAAACTTACACAGCTCAAAACCACCGTGTCTGGCTTTCCATTGTATCTGCTGTCGCAGCTCCTCGAAAAGCCTTCATGTCACTTCTTTAACCTCCTCATTCCTCAGGCCACAGAACAGTCAAACTGGAATAGGCACACTGCATCATTTTAAATCATACCCCTACAAAGATGCACCATGTTTGAAGTACTGCATATTTTAAGCTTAAAGAACAGCTGTAAAACAAAGGGGTTCTGTAAATAAAGCTTCACAATAGGTATTCAACAACAACAACAAAAAAGCTTTCTCCTCCCTCCATGAAGCTGGCTCAGGGAACTTTGAAGAATCAAAGAGAAAACAGAGTTGTGTGATATTTTCCCAGTGTCATAAAAATAAACCCAGGAAGTTACCATCTAAACCAACAGAATGAGAAGTAATTCATATCTCTCAGGCTTTCACATAGTTTTTCATTGTGCTGCACTTAATTAATGTTTCACCCACTACAATTTGAACTCAAAGTCTAGCTCTGTAATACTCAAACAATAATGTTTAGACTCCTTTTTCCCAAACTGTCTGTACAGCACATGTAACATACACAGTAACTGGAATGGAAAAAAAACCCCTATATTTTCATATCCTACTCAAAGGAGGATTTGTTAAAACTACCTTGATGGAGCAGTTCTGTGTCCCCTTTAGTTAAATTATGGTAAGAGTTGGTGCCTGTTCACCTACTTTTTAAAGGCGGTCCCTTTGTTTGCTTGGTCTCTTCTTTGGATGAATTGGGCATAACCATTTGAAGGAAATAGAAATATTTGCTCTTTTTTGTTCACTGCATGAGTTTCCACTCTGGAAAACCTCTTGAGTCTGTGGACGGACAGTTGAGGTGCCTGAGCTCCAGAAAAAGGCTTTGTTTTGCCAATATTTAATAATTCCCGAAAGATTCTGATGCAACACTCCTGATTTTCAGCTAGTACAGTCAAGTAAGAACTCTCTTAAACCACAACTCAAACGCTGATGTGCTTGTTATGAGAAGCAATTGTGCTCACAAAGAAAATTCTATTTAACAAAGAAACATGAAAGGAAGCTTAATACCAGAAAAACCTTCTTTATCATGGCCTGGGATCTGTGCAAGGGCATAAAGCCTGGAAGCACATTCCAGTACTAAGCTCCAAAGTCAACATGCATCCTGGAAATATTAAATCTTGTGTTCAGTTTTCCTTAGTGAAAATATGGATGGTCTCTCTTACGTGAGATTTTTTTTTTAAGACTACAGTCCTACATTCAAACAGTAAGAAAAGATTTTCCCAGAACAGGATTTTTTGTGGAAAGGAAATTACATCTTTCAGCCAGTTCAATTCACAACGCATTTTCTCTGAGAAATTCAGGGAATACACGGAACAAAAAGAAATAATGCTGCTGCTGCACAGCTCTTGGTGCAAAACAAGATTGCCAAACAGTGATACACCCTGTGGGTCAGCACTAATTCAAAGCTGCACAAGGAGCAGTCACCACAGGTCCAGCTGTGGGCAGGTTCTCAGCAAAGGAAGAGTCTTGTACCATCTAGAATATGATTCTGAAGCTCCAGCCAAGGATGAAGCAAAGAGCAGAGTGTGAGCCTGCAGGACTTGTTTGTGGGGCAGTGATGAAGTGGGAGCTACAGGAAGGAGAACACATTCATGCATCTCTTTAGCCAGCCTGGGAAATTAGTGGGAGCTTCCTTTCATAACATGTAATATGTATCTTTCCATCTGTATCCTTTGGATTTTGGACATAACAGGTAAAAAAACATATATTGTAGAAGTCACAAAACACTCTTTCAGTCTGTCTCTTTCATGCCCCTTCTTGAAAGACAGCAGTAAACAGTAAACACAACACATACAGATGGGGTCCCGCAGCAGGGGAGAGGAGGGAAATCCAAAATCAGACTAGACCAACAAAATCTGGCAACACTGCATCAACTTGTGGAGCCTGAGCACTCCCACTCTCATCTGGGAAGTCTGAGCTCTTGCCCAGCGTGTTACATAAATCTCTGGAGGAAATACTGAAGGCAGTCACCAGGGTTGACCTCCCTTCTTCACCTCTGGCCGTGTGGAAACCCAGCCTCATAAATTACATACCCCTTTTTATAAACCACAGGTTCTTACAATTTAAATCCTCCCCGATTTCAGAATGAAAAGTTGCCTTTTTGTCAGTGTAGCTGGAAAGCAGTCAGCAAGCAAGAATGAGATCCCTTCATTGCCCTGCCTCTCCTCGCTGCCTGCCCTCCCCAGGCAGACACAGCCCCTGGAGTGAGCGAGGTCACCCCAGTTGCCACCCGGAAACTCAATTCATTAAAAAGGAGCTTTCAACAGGGCTGTGGCCTTGGGCCGTGGTGGGCACGCTGCCATCTGCCTCGGGTTCCTCCAATATTTACACTGCAGCAGCACAGCCACGCTCCCTGGTTTCATCTCACAGCAGGGAAAGAGAATATAAAAGAAACTTAAAAGTAGGACTTCGACATGAGGGCTGAGCTCAGCAGCATCACCTCCTACGGAGGCGCTCAAGGGAGCAAAACTGGAACTGGGATGTGCCCAAGGGAGCTCCACGGGCTTTTGTAGAGTTGCTTCATTTAATGGTAAATCTATATAGAATTTTTATTTAGTGTATAGCCTACTTCAGGAGAAAAGGCAAACAAACATGCCTGACTGCCTTATGGAGTACTGATCTATTGATGTGCAAAATGAACAAGCTGGAGAGGAAATGGGGGGTGTTATCATGAATTTTTGAAGCCAGGAGTTGGAGCTGCATTTCTGGGAAGTGCTGCCTGTGTTGGGAGTGGGGAGAGGGGGATGGAGCCAAAGGAGCTGCTCTCCCTCAGCCAGGGTTGTGGAATCACAGGTAACTAGAAGACTGCCTTCAGGGAGATCTGCTCCACAAAAGCTAAGGTGAAGAGCCTCTGTTTCAATGTGGACATTTCCTTCCAAACTTTGCACTTACAAAAAAGTATGGTTTATTTCCCTAATTAGTGGAACATGTCCTGGATTAATTAAGGTCTCTCCTACCTGTCAGCAGTATCACTGATGCTCTGCCAGCACTCCATAAACTCAACCTTCTCTCTGCTACTCAAAGAACTCTGTACACCAGTTGTTTTGTCTTTACATTTTATTGAGAGGAGAACTTCATTCTCATGGTGTGTTTCGAAGTATGACACATTGGGAGGAAATAAACCAGGCAATCTTACAACACACACACACAACAAAACCAAACTGTGCTCCACTGCCACCCAAGAGTGCTCGGAGGGTAATGCAAGGAAAGCAGGGACTGCAAAGGTTCACTGGAGAGTTGCTGTTTGCAGATTGCCCTCAAATTGTGGTGTGAGCGACATTTGGAGATGTACAGAGAAACTGAGGACTCAGAAGATGAGCAATTCCTCCCTGACCAGGTTTAACTCCTACAGTCTTTTCCTGAGGTACAGCTGGACTCCCTGAGGGGGAGGAGACAGAAGTGGGTATTTTGTCTTTTTTTTCCCCATCTCATCTTTAGATCACATGTTCTTTACACCTGGCTGGAACTGCAGCTCAAGGGGATAATGTCTGTCCAAGTACATCCATCGCCTCTAGGAAATGTAAACCCACATTAAAGCCCTCTGCAGACCTGTTTCCCTGAGCCCGAGGACTCAAACAAGGAATCTGTCACCAGGGGATCACCACACAGTGCTCGGTTTCTGTACGAGGAACTGGCAGGGATCTGAGGCAAACACAGAATCCAAGGCCATGGCATGAAGGACCCAAATGAGCAAACATTGCAGTGCTAATGCAAAAGCACCATCTGTGGCAAGACCTAAAGGAAACAGATTCCATCAGGCCTGGCCCTCCAAAGCATTTGCAGCTGTTGTATCATAAATTTAAGGCATAAATTTCACATGAGTATTTACTGAACAATTTATCATGCACCATGAGAGGAAACTCAATCAGAGAGAAAAGGAGAAAAAAAAAAAACAACCAACTTTTTAGATTGTTCAATTTAGTACTGAAGATTAATTTTGGCTTTCATTCTTGGTATCTCCCACTGGGAGATGAGCTGGAAATAAAAAGGAGGAATGAGTTCTGTAGTTTCACCTTTATCGATCATTTCCAGAGATGATCCTCATAAAGCCTGCATGAATAATTCAGGTGTGGTTTACTGATGAGCACAGAAGCAAGGATACAGGAGTGGCTGTATCCTTCTGAGGTCAATCTGGTTGTGTGTTACTTAAGCAGGCACTTTTACTGCAGTGGCAAGGGCCACACAGGCTGACAGATTTGCAAAGACACTCAGTAACTCCAAGCTTTAAAGTTTCTAAAGCCAGAGAGACAAGGCAGTCAAAGGTATGCATTAATTTCAGTCAAAGCTCATTCACTGTAAAAATCTGATAAAACCTTTTCAGATTTCCAGGTGTCATTTTCAGTGGTTAAACTCATTTTCTCCTAAAAATCCCCCAAACCCAAGTAAGCTACAACAAAAAAAGAACACTAGAGGCAGGATGTTCCAGCAATACATCCCTCCAGATGAAGATCAATCCTGCTCTCAACTCTGCCTCTGAACTGCTGCACATACACAGAATCATGAAATAGTTGGGGTTGGAAGGGACCTTTGAAGTTGATCAAGTTCAGTGTTCTTGGTCAGTTCAGTTCAAGTCTGCCTTATCTACTCAGGCTGGGACCTTTAAACAGCATGAACAGCTTCTTGTTGTGAATGTATGTAGAGTCCAGAGGGGGAAAACGACTGCTCATTACATTTTACATTTGAGGGCTTTTTCCTTCTGTTTATATAGAATTGAATAACTGACAATCTGTCATAATTCATCGCGTGGTATCACTTGTGGTACAGTTACGCAAATCTAATACAGAGACACATACAGTCTTTCCTCTTTTTTTTTTCCTTCAGACTCTTACAAATACAGCCCTGCATCGTAATTCCAAATCATCAGGAGAGCCCAAATGGTAATTCTGTTCTTGGAGATCGAGTTTCCACTTCAGGCCAGCAGCCATTAGCTGACCCAAGGGCCTACTCACGAGGACCAAGAATGTTCTACAGCTACAACAAAAGGTCATTTTCTTAATCCCAGCACTAGGTTAGGATAATATCAAAGATATGCCAACTTTCTATGCTGTGATTTTTACATAATATTTGCCTACACAGTGACTTCCAGCTAACATGGCATTCCCCAATAATTAGCTTCTTTTAACATGATGATTGTTAGCTATTACACGTTTTGAATGTGAAACATCCCTATAGATTTAAATTTTATACAGAATTTGTACTGCAACCCACAGAAAACAGAGATGCAATGGTGGAGTTATCTGATTATTTTAGGTGTTAATATTTGTTGTCTACCAAACTGGAATTAGTCTGCCTATCAAACCTAGCACCCACGGATCTGCTGAATACCTGGTTTTAGAAAACAATGCAAATATATGTGGTGAGTGGCATAAACCTCACAAACTTTCTATTATGCTCTAGAGGCATAAACCTCACAAACTGTTCCCCCTTCCTCTAATAAAACATACCTTTGAAATTATAGGGCGTCTCAAAAGAATTCAGTGCCCTCTCTGGGGGTTGGAGCAGATGAATTCCAGAGGGCCCTTCCAACTCCAACCACTCTGATTCTGTGAAAACCTTTTGCCCAGAGAAGAGCAGAGCCAGTCACCTCAGCCCAGCCTGCTGGAGCTGAAGGATGGGTGACGCTTCAGGGACCACGGACAGCCATCTGTCCTGCTGCCTCTGCCCCCTGGGGAATGTTCTCAGTGCTGGATCTCATGTTCATATTGAGCCAGGAGCTGGGGGAGGTACCAACATGTCACTTACGTGTCACCACACTCCATTTACAAGACAGCTCCTTTAGGGCCACATTTCTGACCATTAACTATTAATGGACCTCTCTCACACTATGGTAGGGCAAAGTGACAAGATCATCCATCCTAGGATTAAATAAATTCACAACAAACCCATGCTGTGAGGAGACCAACCACAAAAAGGGTCACAGGAAGATGATGTTGGGAAGGAAAGAGATTACCAAGCTTTCCTTCAGCTCACATCCTGCTCCCACAGGTGTGACACCATTGTCCCACAGGAACATTATTACTGATGTGCACACACAGGATGAGAACAAAGCCTTGAGAATAAAATAAAATTATGTTTGGTGACTGCAAGGTGGACACAGGAAAACCACAGGGTCCTGGTCTCTGAGGGTCTGCTCCAGTGATGTGCAAAATGCCCTAGAACACTGACCAGAAGTCAGTGGGAACTCACAGATTTTTAGTGCTGAGTCTGCACTGAAAAATGCATCACCTTACAAGGGAATTCTTCAGTCTGCTAGCTGGTGTGCACGGCACATGTACAGAATATGTGTCATATGTGCACAAAAAAGGCCATCACACCTTGTGCTACTCGCCTGCAACACTCGTGCCATACTCTACAGGTTTCTGCCTTGCTAAGTCTGACCATCAAAACAAAGCCAAAATTTCATCACAGGATTATTTCAGTTTAAACAATAATGCTGGAGAATAATTTTAGTCCTACTTTGTAACAGTCGCTGCTGTTGAGTGACCAGATCTCCTTTATTTTTACTTTAAAACAGGATATGGCTCAATGAAAGGTACAACTCCAGCTTCTTTAATCACAGCAATTTCAAATAATTTTATAGAAGAAATCCATGAACTGGGATGAGGTCAATTTCCTTGGTATCTCCATTCTTTTTCCTGCTATCTTTCTGATGCATTAAAACACTAATTAAAAACAATACTGTAGGACAGAGAAAGTGAGGGCCATTTTTTAAAGAAGGTTTTTGTAGAAGAACACAATCAAAGCTGGAAGGTTTATACAGAAATCATGTTTTGCATTCAGGGTAATATTCCACAAAATCATCTGCAGTTCCTTCCTCAGCAGAAGCTTTCTGCTCAACCCAAGAGCAGGATAACATCACATGTTCATTTTATGGCCTGAGCTACAAAGCAGCAGAGAAGCATCCTTTGCAATTCTCACTTCAAATGAGAATGCAATTCTCACTTAAAATGTCAAATAAATCCCATTCCACCGAAACGACAACTGCACAAGAGCTCATATTGACAGGGATGTGTGCAGAAAGCAGGGCAGGAGCTCCTCTCCAGAGGAAGATTTTAATATTATTTCAGCATAAATATTCCTACAGAAAACACAGCTCCCCAGAAAAATAACCACAACAAAGGTGGCACTTTGCAGCCCACCAGGATGTATCGTGAGAGGCACAAGGTTGAATTTTAGGACATGAGGAGAAAGGTGATCCTGCAGCCATTTCCCTGCTCTGAGTGGTTCAGTGCCTCTCCTCACCCTGAGCCCAAAGGGTGTCAAATCCTCTGCTGCCCCAGAGCACCTCAAAGAGCTCAGCTGAGCTGTCAGTGATTGACACCAGGGGAAATCTGGAGTGAACGNCTGAGTGACCAGATCTTTATTTTTACTTTAAAACTGGATATGGCTCAATGAAAGGTACAACTCCAGCTTCTTTAATCACAGCAATTTCAAATAATTTTATAGAAGAAATCCGTGAACAGGGATGAGGTTAATTTCCTTGGTATCTCCATTCTTTTTCCTGCTGTCTTTCTGATGCATTAAAACACTAATTAAAAACAATACTGTAGGACAGAGAAAGTGAGGGCCATTTTTTAAAGAAGGTTTTTGTAGAAGAACACAATCAAAGCTGGAAGGTTTATACAGAAATCATGTTTTGCATTCAGGGTAATATTCCACAAAATCATCTGCAGTTCCTTCCTCAGCAGAAGCTTTCTGCTCAACCCAAGAGCAGGATAACATCACATGTTCATTTTATGGCCTGAGCTACAAAGCAGCAGAGAAGCATCCTTTGCAATTCTCACTTCAAATGAGAATGCAATTCTCACTTAAAATGTCAAATAAATCCCATTCCACCGAAACGACAACTGCACAAGAGCTCATATTGACAGGGATGTGTGCAGAAAGCAGGGCAGGAGCTCCTCTCCAGAGGAAGATTTTAATATTATTTCAGCATAAATATTCCTACAGAAAACACAGCTCCCCAGAAAAATAACCACAACAAAGGTGGCACTTGCCAGCCCACAAGGATGTATCGTGCGAGGCACAAGGTTGAATTTTAGGACATGAGGAGAAAGGTGATCCTGCAGCCATTTCCCTGCTCTGAGTGGTTCAGTGCCTCTCCTCACCCTGAGCCCAAAGGGTGTCAAATCCTCTGCTGCCCCAGAGCACCTCAAAGAGCTCAGCTGAGCTGTCAGTGATTGACACCAGGGGAAATCTGGAGTGAACGGGTGAATATGGTCACACACTGCTGCTGATCTGATGCCACCGAGTCACTTCTCAGCTCTTCCAGTAATGGGGCTCCCAAGCTGAAGTCCTGGCATAACTCAGCGTCTGAGCTCAGAGACAACAATCTGGATTTTCTTTTTTTACACAGGTGAGATAACAGAAATAAAATGCAGTGGCTTCCCCTTTTGGATCATTATGTGGGACTTCAGCAATGGAAAATGATACCTTGTGTGCTATCCAAGCCACACAGGTCAGTTTGGAAATGTGTCTTCTGTAACAGATTGCAAAAAGAAAACGATGAATACCTTAAACATTAACCACTTGCTATAAAAAGGCCCGGTTTTCCTCACAGGATGGCTATATTTAGAGAACAGGATTAGAAGTGCAGTGGAGGAGAAATAAAAGAACATAATCATGTTAAAAATGATGTTGAATTTTGGGGTTTAGCCTACTGTCTTATAAACAATCTTCCTACCATAACTGAAATGGGAAGAAGGCATTATTTTTTCCTGTTTTTTCTCCTTGTTTATTCAGCAATTTTGAGCACATTTTGTGCAGAAGTCAAATTCCCACTCCCCCAACAAAAGCCATTTCCTGCTTTCACACAGCAATGCTAGAGAAATCTCTCAAGCTGTGGGAAACCACATCTGAAGGAAAAAAGACTGCGGGATATAACATGGCACACTTACAGCAGCACTTCAATCTACTTAAATCATTTTTCTAACTGATTAGCAAGAAGTTCCCCATATTGTTTTAAATCATGTTAAATTTTTCCTTTTTATTGCTTTTCCTGAGATCTAGGAGAGTATGTTTTTCAACACCACTGATACAAATGAATAATAAAACAATCCCCCATCCTTTCTGGCCAGCCTGCTTTCTCTTTTACTGCCTTCAGCCCGAATAATGAAAATATCTACACCACAGAAACAGGACTCAGAATTGAAATTGTTTTTTAAATCCCTATGCTCTTCTCAGGCAGATGCTTTATTCTCAGAGGTACAACAGGAAAAAGCAATTTAATTAAAAGCACTCTTCTTCAGACATCACAACTGCAAATACACTAACACGTCCCTAAATCACCAGAGGCTGCTGAATATTCAACCACAGAAATCTTTTAAGAAAGATGCAGGTTACCCCAATATCAAAGGTGAAAAATACTTAGAACAAATATAACCAGTTAATGCATAATAATCTCAGCCAGTGATGCACTTTGCTCTCTCTAGTGGGTTAGGGGCTGGTGTTTGAATCAGTGGTTGATGTTCAAATATTTAATACGCCTGGCAGGTATTATTCCTCTTCTTGTAGTCCCAAGGTCTACAATTTTAATCCAGGCAACATCATCATGTGAACTGTCCCCTCACGAGGAAGCATCCTGCGCTCCTGCTGCACAGAATCACCAATGGGAAACCGATCAATAATTCACTGGGAGCCAGAGCCACAGGTTCAGAACGGCTTTGTTTGCTGGAACCAGCTTTAAATGCAGCCAGGCTTTGCAGAGCCCCATCTCAGATCTGCCATGTAGCCCCAAGCAGGACCTGGGGACAAACCAGCGGCTGTGGAGCGCAAGGATGAAGGTGTGACACCCCCCATTCCTGGGGACCGGCTGATCCTGGGG
>VYZR01115415.1:33514-46696 GCA_013400675.1 Oxylabes madagascariensis
AATGAGTCACAGTATGGTGATTAATGGCAGTCCTCATTTAAAGAAGTGAATTGTTTCCCCTTGCACTCAAGCTGCAGCACAAAATGTGAGAGACAGGTATTGCCTAGTTTAAAGCAGAGCAGACTATTGAAGCAGCACGTGACTGGAATGCTCTCCTAATTTGGGAAAGTACATTCACTTCTAGGAACTAGTATTCCTCTAACTTGTATTCAGGTAGGTTTTACACATACCATAGGAAGGAATCAGGGAAAGAACAGGCCTCCTGAAATTACAGGTGTCTGACTGTTCCTCTGAGTGCAACACACGGAAGAAAGTGTTGCTGCTCATCTTGGTACACTGCAGTAAGCCCTCATCTCCTGTTATTTTGTTACCTGGATCCTACTTGCATAGACAATAGGGTGGGCTGGTGAACTTGTTGTTCTTAGGGAGCAACAAGAGCAACAAGATAGGGAATTCAAGAATTGATTATTCAGGGCCAGAAACCAAACTTTTAATTTTCCTTGCTTTCTTTCAGTGCAAACAAGTCACTTCTTACTTGATTACACATCAAATTGTTTTCTTTTTGCCCTGTTTTCAGACATTTCAGCTGCAGCTTCTGTCTCCCAGCAGCAGTGTCATCCCTGCATTTAACTCTGGGACCATCACACAGGTCATTAAAGTCCTGAACCCACAGAAGGTGAGTGATTCCAAGAAGAATTGTTGAAGATACTGTCTTGTAATCATTCATTTAGTGGCAGTCTGGGATGCATCTCTGATGAGAGGTAGGGAGTGATGGTAGTGAATGATATGTTTTTCATTGCGGTCACTTTGGTTAGAGTTAGGAAAAAGTTACGAAAAACACAGGAGGTTCTGGACACAGGTTTGGTCTTCTATTTGGTTATACTGCTAAAACAGTGTAACAGCTTTGCTACCTTGAATTCATTCATGTCTTGCATCGCAGTGGCCGTTAAGTTTTCAAATGGCCAGAGGAACTTAATGTAGTGTTTCTATGGGTTGTAAAAGTGATTTTTGGAAGGCAAGCATCTTGACACATAAAGATATTCAACATTTGTTCTTGCTATCTGTAGCAGTGTTGTTGAAATATTTTTACACAAAAAAGTAGCTTGATCCATATTCTTAAATTTGTCTGTTAAGTGGTCTCATTTTTAATGTGATGAGTGTAGTTTTAAATAGTTGATGGAAAGAATCTTTAGGTGTGATGTAATTGTAATTCCATTTGTTTGGCAGCCTTCAGAGACAGGTTTCAAGACTGAGACACAGGAAAATTGAGGGGAGGGAGGGATGTGGCCCGCATTTCCTCCTTAAGAGGGTTTGCAAGTGCTCAGATGGCATTAGAAAGAAAAATAAAATTGAGATCACATTTCTTCCTTTGAGACAGCCTTATGATCTTAAATGACTCTAGGAACTTAAAACATCTGAAGCTTTTCCTAGGTTAAAACTTATGTACCCCTCTAGATGTAAAGTGTTTCTGCTAGATTGATGTGCAAGTGAGAAAAAAATCCACAAATTTCAGCCCACGTTTCACTGAATGGCAGTCTTCTAGTGCATAGTTTTTGTGGTTTCCATGCATCTCCCTTTACTTCCATGTAGTCTGCTCACCTCTGCCTATATTAAGCCACAAGACTAATTATTCTGTGTCTTATATACATCTGATACCAGTTTCTCTGTGGTGCTGTAGAGCACCTTTCAAAGATCACCTTGAAAGTTATTTTCTGAACTTTGGAGGATTTAGGTGTTTTCCTGTAATGTGCCAGAATGTTCACCCACTGGGGTAGTGCCATGCTTTCTTGTAGGAATGCCACAACTCCTAGGAACACTTTAGAGTACAGAGGTGCAAAATAGAGCCATCATGCTGGATTGAAACTAATGGCTAGTTTTCCAAAACACCAAATAAACCAAAAAGTGACAGTGATGATGTTGATCTATTAGTGATACAGCGTAACTTCTTTATCCTGAGCCTGGTTGAAGCAGTCATTGTCTTCCTTTCTTCCCTCTGTTGTCCTTTTTGTGTATTTGCCCATAGGTATGGAGAAAAGAGACAGAAATGGTCAGCTTTTGGCCTTTCATTTTTGGATTTTTTGAGAGAGAGGATAATAGGGAACGTGACTGGAGCATGCTGTACTCTAGCTGTTTTTGAGGGCCACCTAGTATCTGGGTGACAGCCAAATGACAGTGTGAAGTGACTTCTGACCTATTCCATAATTTAGTTACAGCAGAAGGGAATGTTCTTGGAGATTCTGTTTCCAGTCTTTCATAGGCTATTTCCTTCACAGTGCTGCTGAGCTGCGCAGTACTTGAAGTTTTAGACTGCTGCATTGAATGGACAGCCCATCTCACCCTGCAAGCCCAGGTGCAGTGCAGCAGAGTACAAATCTGCCACCTGCTTTCTTCTGTTGTTAACTGGAATTTGAAGGTGGTTAATTTTGTATTTAAGGACTTCAGTGCTTGCAAGAGCAGGGCCAGTGCAGACACAGATGTGGGTAGAAGCTGTGCTGTAACTTTTCTAAGAGCTTGTACCTGATCTGAGAACTACAGTGACCAATCGATGTCCTACCAGATTGAGCATTTATCTGCTGTGTCATAGCTCACCCTGCACATACTCCCAGCAAGCTCTTGCAGTCAGGAAAAGTCCGTGTTGAGTATATGTGGGGTGGGAAGGGGAACTGGATGAGGTGGGTGTCTCTGACCTTTAATGAAGACCTGAATTTGTTTTGTTTGTGTTTGCTTTTTTCCCCCCCTTTTCTCTTGTAGCAACAACTACGTATGCGGATCAAGTTGACATATAATCACAAGGGCTCAGCAATGCAGGATCTAGCAGAAGTCAACAACTTCCCCCCTCAGTCTTGGCAATGAGGCTCTGGCACCATTCTTATTCTCATCCCACCCAATCAAAAGAACTCTGGGAAGAAGGTTGTGATCCTTGGCAATCCCCCAAACTGCACCACGGGCATGGGGAACAAATGAGACCTGCTGATGAGGAGGAATTTTCCTGAAGTGATTGCTGACTTTGAAGCATATCTGTTAAGACTAATCTCCTCTCCTCTGCTGATGAGGCTGGCAGCTTGTGGAGGCTACTGTGCACTCCCTCACACATGCATTCACAGCCAGAAGCAACATTCCCTTCTCCCCTTCCCCACCCTCCTTCCCCCTCAAAAACGAACACAGCCTGGTTGGAAGAGAAGTCTGGAATTTCTAGCAGGGAAACTTTCTTCTCTCTGCAACAAGTGAGCAGTTGCTCCTTCTTTCTGCTGTCTTTTTTTCCCTGGGGGTGTGTAAGGCGTGTTTGTCATTCAGTTCTAGCTGGATTCTTTCAGGCATTTTCATCTGGGACTCAGGTGGGGTCTTGGGGAATGTCAGGCTGCCCTGCCTCTTTCTTCTTGTATCCTCTGGGTCTTGAGGGGCTGGAGGCTTCTTATGACCTACTCAGTGCATTATTGTATACACCCACTTCTTAGTTACGTGCTGCATACCAAGAGCAAGTGAGGCCTTTGGAGTTCATCTGCAAACCTGAGACACAGTGCAGGAGAAGTGGTGCTGGTAAGAGTTGGTAAAATTGCTTTGGTGCTGTACTTGGAAATGAAGCCCTTACACCTGAATTTTCTTTCCTTCCATCAGTAGCCACAGCCATGCAGATTCAGAGTCTTCTGTAGCTTCTCCAGAAAGTGAAGTGAGTTACGAGAGATGTAGAGATAAAAGCAGCAGCTGGTTTTCTATCACATACGGTTTCAAAGTCTTTCAGCCTGTTAGTTGTGGTTTATGGGTAGAAAAGACACATTCAATTTTATAGATCGGTTTTTGGGCAAGGGCTTTGCTCCTGCTGGGAGACTCATCAGAGACGATGCTGCAAAGTTGCTCTTCCTGGTTATTCCAGAACTTCTCCCCAATTTTATTTCCAGAGCCTGTTGTAGACCCCCTGGGTTCCATTTGAGTTACTTCTGACTGGGATATTTGTGTTGTATCTGTAATATTGGCACTGAAATAAAGACCATGCCGTTTAAAGAGACCTTTTCCCATTTTTTTACTTAGTTGATCCTTGCTCCCCTTTCAGAATAATGTGCCAGTTCAGGTTCAGACTGAACATAACTAAACTGTGTTTTGAACAGAAGCCAGTCATTTGAGTATTTGGATCCAAAGATGCAAGGTCTGGTTGGTACCCCTCTGAGCTCACAGAAAGCTGTGTTCAGGGATGTCCCTGCAGGAACTCCTGGGAGATGGTGCAGTTCTGGGCAGTCTCTTGGAGGTGATGCGTAAGACAGACAAAAGCACAGTGTGACAAACTTTAGATGTTCAGTGCTCTTTAGGATATAGCTTAGATCCTCATTTGTGAGTGTGCTGGTAAGCTGAAGGCTGGACACTTCTGCTTCAGTTCTGTTCTAGGGCTTTCCAGATCATTGAGTGCTCTGAGGGCAAGCTTAGACATAGCTTCTTGTGTCCACAGAAGTGCTAACACTGGACTCCAGAACTTGCCAAAAATATTGCAAGAGTGATCTACAGTGTCCTTAGGGAAAAATGAAGACCTGTTTTGCCCTTGAATTGGGAGCAGGAGGCCACTGAGGGTTGTTCAGTCTGGTCTTAACTGCATTGAACAATATAATGTAGGACTGTCACCGATATAAGTGCTGGTCCATGTGTAGTGGAGTAAATTTATCTTCTCTTGAAGGGTATTTTTGCTGCCTTACCAGTTGAACTGGTTTGGGCCTTTGGATTAGCAAAGAGCTTTTTTTTCCTGGAACTGGCATCAGTGTAGGGTTATAAAATCTAGAAGAACAATGTATGATTTCCTTAAAATTAACTTTGGGTTGTGGTAGGATCATGCCTTGCCTATCAGTGGTGAGATATATCCTGTGCTTAGCTAGAAGCATCACAAAACAGGCAGTTTTTCAGGAAATGGCTGGATCAGGGTCCATTTCTGGTGCTGAGCATTTAGCTTAATTGTTTTCACTGCATTTGTGGCTATTCATTGCCCCACTAGCTCAAACTCAATGTTGAAGACTGAGCATGTTAAATCCATACCCCAGTGAGCTCTGAGGGTGTCCCAGATAAAAAGCTAATGGGAAGTCTTCGCCTCGGTTCCTGAACTCCTCATAAGCTCTCCCATTCTCTTCACAGAGTTGTACATGGTCACTCGTACTGAAAGCCAGCATGCCTTGCTCTCCCTTTGGTTTTTCTGGGAAAGAGCACTGGTACAGGAAATTAGATGGGAAGGAAGAAGAAAATGGTCTCCCGCCTGGTCAGTTTGTTCAGCAGAGTTGGGAACAGTGTATATTGTCCCTCTTGTCATGCCTGTTTTCTGTCCCCTAGAGCAGCTGGGGTTTGCTGTCTGTGTCTGGTAAGCTTGCAGGGTGAATTCTTTCTGTGTTCTTGGCTCCTTCAGCCACCCTTGCACTTTGTCTGTGGGGAAGTGGGCATTTTGTCATGTATTTGAGTCGATCTGGAGAAGGCGATGTGTGTACCCAAAATATATTTTGCAGGAAGCCGTCCCTTGGCTATGAAGTACTCTTTTGTATCAGCCAAACATTCCAGTTGTGCTTGGAGCTCTCCCCTCCTCACTAAGGGATGGATGCTGACATTACACAAGAAGGAAGGCCAGGCTTCACATCTTCCCCTATCTGCAACATCAAATAATGCTGCTTGCTCCTTGACCCCCATGTGCATTTCAAGCTCTGTGCTGCTGCTGTGGTTTTCCTCTGGAGAGTATTTGCACATCTGAGGCACTCCAAACACATTCTGAGTCCTCTTCCCGCCGGTTGAATGCAACAATTCTTACAGGTCTGGTCAACGTTTTCCTTGCTTCAGTGTAAGGGGGATATACAGGCAGCAAGATACGGACTTCATGGCTAATCTTACTAGTGTCTGCGTGGGAGGCTTTGGAACTGGGGGACACTGGATGTCTGTTTTTCAAGTGAATGTATTTTGAGTCAAAAAATGACAGAAAAAATAGTGGCCATAATGGGCCTGAAGGGGGAAGAGACATGGAAAGGCCCTAAAAGTTGACTTTGTCCAGGTCTTGATGGCACAAAATATGGCCTTGAACAACTTATTGAAGCAATAGCAGTGAGGGAACTGTCTTTACAGTACCTTGGATCTATAACTCAGAAGATACTGAAGCAGCTGGGAAAGGTACCAGTGCCTTCCCTAAGGCTGATACTAGCTGTGAGCCGCGGCAGCAGTGACGCTGGTGCACTTTTATGTGTTCATTTTCTACTTGGAGGCTGTGAGGGAAGGAGCTGCTGGACTGCTTCCCTTTTAACTTTCACTCTATTCCTGTATATTCCTTTTTCTTTTGTGATGTTGTAATTTAAATTTTACGGAGCCCCATCCCACCTCTTTGGCAGTATAGAGAAAAAAAAAAGGCAAACAAAAAACTACTAGACTACAAACCCCCAACAAACCCACTGAATTTGAAGTGAAAAACATGCCATTTGAGGCAGGGCACCTGTTGGCACTTGAAATTCTGGAGACCTATTTTTGAGATGTGAAAAATTTAAGTAAATGCTGAGTCATAGGTGAGTGAGGAGCTTAACAGATGTAAACATTTACATGGGATGCATTAGACTTCTGCTGTGTGTATTGTCTTTTGGTTGAAACAAATTATGAAGTGACTAATAAAATGACTCAATATTCAATGATTTAAAACTGTGCCTTGTTGCTTTCTGAGATAGAATGTTTTGATTCTTAATGTTTGGCCATGGCAACGTCAGATGCTGCAAAATAATAAGGCCATATTTTGACAAAACTTTACAGGAGATTTTGGAGACCAAGATGAGTGGACAATTGCAAAACACTTGAGCAGTTCCTGTGGAATACCATCCTGAGAGAGAGCGTATTACAAGCAGCAGTGCTTGTCCAGGTGCTAGAAAGGTGTGGTGGGATCTGAACACAAGGAATGTGTTTGGAGCCTGCTGTGGGAGCTCGTAAAAGACCCCTTTCATTCTTCACGTGCCTCTTGGGCAAGGATTGTGGTCATATCTCTGTCCCCACATGTGCCTGCTTTGTGTTTTCTAGTCACAGTCACATTTCACTACATGATCTTTCATGTCTTTTCAAACATGTAATTTCACTGTGGGGAAGGTGGGAGGCTTTTTTAAATGTGCTTGATCCTGTTGGGGCAGAAGCAGTGGCTGCCCTAAAACATACTCAAATTCTTGCAGGCTCTCATGATGGTGTCGTTGGTAGGTCACTAGTAGTTGATGACGTTATTCGTAGCAGCCACTAGTTAAGACCGGCAGAGCTTACGTGATGGGGCTGCAGGGCAGCAGGAGCATGGTGATGTTCGGCTGTTGAGCAGCGCACCTCTAGCTGCGGGGCGCCGATGGTGACAGACCCCGCAGCTCTGTGAAGGGCGAGCGGTGACAGGTGCGTTTGCAGCGTCCACGGGAGCTTTGCCTTCTCCCCGCCCGGCCGGCGAGCGGCTCGGCAGCTCTCGCGGGTGGAAGGACACGGGGACACAGAGGCGGAGCTCGGGGTGCCCGGCCCGGCGGGGCTCCGGCGGAAGGCGGCGGCGCCGGGCGGCGCACGAGGGGGCCGGGCCGGACCCCGCGGCAGCATCCGGGTGCTGAAGGTGAGGAGGGGAGCGAGGCCTCCGCCGCTCCGGGGGCTCGGTGGGGTGGGGGGGAGTCGGCTACGGGACGCCGGGGGCACTTGGCCCGGCGCGACCTTGATCTTTCCCATGCCGGTGGCTGCCGCCGGTGCGGGGCCAGGCCGGAGTGCGGCCGCGGCCGGAGACGGTGCTGACGCTCGGGTCTGGGCTGCCTTGCAGAGGAACGCGAAGCGCACCGGGAGCAGGAGCTGCCAGAACAGGAGTCGGGTTGGTTCCCGGGAGAGGACCTGGCTGAAAGGGGACGTCGGGCGAGGCTGCGTGTATGTTTATGGAAGAGACTCAGCAGTTGCGGCTCCTTCGGACTTGCGCCTGGTCCTCTGCACAGTGGACACCCAAGCCTCGGAAATCTGTGACGGAGAAGGGAGGAAAAACCTCTTTTTGCAGCTTCATGGAGACCTGGTCAGGTGAGGGCCGAGAAAGGATAAACCTGACTGAGAAATGCTCTGTATAGGCTTGCCAGGCTCTGTTCAGCGTGTGCCTATGCCTGTTGGCACGGCAGGTGGGGAACAGGCAGAGATAGTAGCTGGCAGTCAGGCGCAGCCTTGAGTCATGCACTTCATAAAAATTAGACAGTGGTGAAATAGAGGTTACACACGTAGTTATGTGTTTTAACAGCGAGGGTTTGACTGCTGCTCTAGCCAGACATATGTCCTCATTTTCTGGGTAGAGGCACCTGTTCATATATTCCTTTGTTATGTTCTGTGTTATGGGGATTTTAGCATCTGGGCAACCTGATCTATTTAAGAGGCTGTAAATGATTATTTTGAGTCAGCAAAATAAGTAAGGTGCTTTCGCAATTATGTCATGTAATATTTACGTGTTAATATTTTTTTTTTGCTGAGAAGAGTTGCCAGCTAAATAATTAAAGGCAGACAGAAATTGTAGCAAGGGTTATATAAAGAAGGCTTAAGCATCAGATGCTATGTTTTATCCTTGAAGTCAATTTAGGCTGAAAATAGATGGCTCAGGGTTTAATGTGCATGAACTTTGTGCTGTGAGTGTGTTACAGACTCCTCTAGGTTTAGAAGCTGCCATTCAGTTTGTTAGGATTTAAACTTTGCTCTGGTTCTTCTGGACTTAAGATTCAGTTATAAAATCGCCACTCCTGTTCTCAGGGGCAAATAATTGCTGTGGTCTCCTTATTTAAGGGCTAAGCTGTATATACAATGCATTTTGAACGGAGCTAGAAGCTGGATTTTTGATAGTGAAATGAAGGTTATAGGTTGCACGTGTCCAAATTTTAAAACTGCGGTGTGTGTTTGCTCTGTAAAGGGGTGGGATCGCTAGTGGTGGGAGATGCAGAGAGAGCAGGACCTGTTTAAAACTGGCTGTTGGAAAAGGTTATTTAGAACCGTTTGCCTTGCCCTGGTCAGGGTTATAGGAATTAGGGATGGATTAGTTAGAAACGCTGTATGAGAACAGATGGACACTTGAACATAGCCACCAAGGCAGCTGAAAACCTCTGTTTGTTGCTTGAAAAATTTGTAAGGAAGTTGGCATGTTTTGTACCCTAATAGCGAGCAGATTTTCCCGCATTTTTAAGGAAGAGCAGGCCCATTAGTGCAGACCATGAAAAAGCTTAGTAGATGTGTTCAGAGAGACACATTTTGAGTTTATTTAGCTTTTGAAGTGGCTTTTGCATTTGAATTCTTTTCAGTTTCTCTTTTCTCATGCTAGCTAGCTGTGTCTGTCTTTGATTTGTGGCAGATTTTGCACTGGATTAGCAAATTGGATCTGCTGCCAGTCTTTTGGAAGCAAGTACTGAGCTGCTAAATTATTACTTCCCACTCTTTTTGCCTCTTGGTATGTCTAGGACTTGGTCAAGATTTGTCGTGAATTTTGTGAAGAGTTCTTGGTTATGATGTGTCTGTTCCTTGTAATTCTCAGTGTGTTTGTCAGAAGAGATCCTTGAATTACTTTCCACTGGAGTAGGGAAATGGGAGTTACCGGTATTGCTTCAGTAACACCTGTGTTAGCAGCAGGAAGCAGGCCTGAATGGTATCTACTTGCATGTCCATGGGAAGATGACAGAGTGCTCAAAATTATCCTCGTGCTCTGTTGAGATAATTCCTTCCTCAAACAAACTTTACTAATTACTTTAATAACGTGCTCACAATACAAATTACTTTGTTAAATATCTGATCACATCTTACCATAAGTACATGTGTCTCCCAGACAGCTTCTGAACTTTCACCCTTTTAATATCAGCAGGTGAATTTCTTTCCAGAGCATGGCAAACATTGGTTTGGCACCTGACTTGGAAGACTGGAAGCTGTATGGAAGAACAGCAGAAGCTTTTTTATGTATTCAGTCTAAATATTCAACAATGTCCTTGTGATCATTCTGTTTCCTTTTCAATTCTCTGAATTCAACTAAGTTTTTGTAAGAACCTTTTCTTCTCCACAATGCACGTCAAGGATCTTTAGCTTTCCCCTAGCCAGAATCTTTCTTTATGCTTGTATCCCTTCATATCCAGAATTTATATCTTCCAGCAGAGGGAAGGGTTAAACAAGAATTGCGTGGATATCTTCTTTGGTCTGGATGCTGCTCATAACAAAAATTTAAGCTTCAAAGATTTGAAAACTTGACCCTTACTTACGGAGTCATAAGTTGCAACAGGAGTGTTACTGAAACTGTTGCTCCTTCTTGTTGGCTTTTCTGTCTCCTTAAGCCTTTGCACCTGTGCTCCAGAGTGCTGCTGTGAGCCAAGGAAGTATTCAGTCCCTGATGTGTGGTACAGCTGAGGATGTCATGAGCTGTTTGTGCCAGATCGCAGCTGCTGTGACAACCGTGTGTTCTCGCATGTGCCAGCGTTCAGAGCTCATTGTGTTGGATACAGGATGAGTCTGTGCAGTTCTAATGTGATCTCATGCCAGTTTGGGTTTCACACCACATTGCTTTCTCTTGAAAGGAAAGTGTATTTTTCTACTGCACTTTAACTGTTACTTGTGGAATCTGTTGGACTTGACCAAGTTAGTGAAGAAATTCCATATGGAAACTGCTGTTCCATATACAGGTTTTGGTCTTCTTTTGCTCACCTGTCCAGGGTTTTGTTAGTGAATCACATGGCTCTTGATGAGAACTTGGACCAGTAATCCATTCGTCCATGTCTCCAGAATGTCTCCAAGAGCACTCAGGGAACTGCTCCCTTTCTCAGTGTGAGCATGGTCCATAGGCAATGGGCTGGTTTGCTCATGGTTTTATTTACAGACCCTGTGAGTGTTGTTAGTCACATACCCAGCTCTGCCCCAGTGTTCGTCGGTCACAGGTCCAGCATACAGCTAAGTGCCAGAAGGCAGTCAGGTGCCTTTTCCACCGTGTCTTCATGAAGTACCTAACCCTGAGCTCCGCCACCTCTGCGGAATGGCCAGTCATTGCCTCTTGTGACTTTTTGGGTGTAGGTCTGTCTGTAAACTCAAAACTCTTTTGCCAGGTAGTGAGGTTTGAAGAGCTTGTTATGTTTTACAGACAGCTTCCAGAAGTCAGAAGACTCTTTGGGAAGAGTCCTGCAGCCGCTGACCAGCAAACCTAGCTGGTGCAATAAAATGGGCCACTCATGTGATTGGTTTTCAGATAGGAATGGTGCTTGGCACTAGTGGTACATTTGTAGAGGATTGTGCTTGAATAGATATTGCCACCAATGTTCCTTTTGTAAATGGCTTTCATAGAAAAGAAACAAAACCAAAGGCATTGTATTTGATGTCTTTAAAGAGCAAATCAGTTTGATTTATGTGGACAAGAAAGAAGATTAAGGGTTTTTCAAATTAGCATTTTGAAACCCTGCAGCATTAATTCTTGCTGAAGTACAAGATGAGAAAAATAAAAAAGAAAAAAGCTGATCTTATCTCCAGAAGGGTAAGTATGGTACAATAAAGTATCCAGCTTTTTCAGGAAGGTAAGCCACAGCATTGTACCTCAGAGAGCATTGAGCAACCTGTACAGGTGTGACTTACGTGCTTTTCATACAACTCAAATTATCCCTCTACTTCATTACTTTTCTTCCTGAATTCTGATATGAAGGTAGGTAGTTCAGGGTGTATTCAGAAAAAGCCTCAATCCATTCAGCAACCAGATAGTAAAGTTTGAGTGTTTGTTTGGTTTTTTCCCTTGGGAAGTCTAGGTGCAGACTGCTTGATATGTTCTTTATGTGAGTGGCACTCAGGCATTTAACATTCCTGTGCCATGGGTCTCATGCTGGAAAGGCTGTTTCCTGGCAAGCATAAGGCTTTAATAGCAGAAGAGTAGGAGTTTAGGGTTAGTCAAGGGAAACTTGGGCCACGTAGTTGGAGATCCAGTCAAGTCTCTCATATTCTTGGATTCTATGCTGAAGGGTATACAATACGTCAGGTGTACTGTATTGGAAGTCAGCATTGTTCAGTGCAATCAATTATTTATTCATTCCAGTTTCTAATAGCTTGCCTGTTAATAGGAAACAGGTACACAGGTTTGTCATTTCTAAGATTATGTCATAAAGCTCTTTTGAAAGTTTGGTGTTGTGTTAACTGGTATCTGTTTCTATAGCAAAAAATATTAAGTGATAAGGTAAACCTCAGCTATGTATTTGTAAATTTGGCTCTGAGCTTGTAAATCTTGACAGACAGTCCTAAAAAGGGCTGAGATCCTTCATTTGAACTTAAGAAATCTCTGCAAAGAAAGAAGAGTTGATGTCATGTCACTCTTTTGACCAATCTCTTGTCCTGTGCCCATCTTACAAAACAGGCGAAGAAACAGCATTTAATAAGTCAGCTTTTCATGCTTATTGTGCAGGAATTCTATCTTAGCTGACATCAGCTTATTAGTGAATAGGAGCTCCAACCGACAATTTCTGAAGAGAGGGAAAAGGGGTTATTTCATATACAGGCTTCTGGCTAGTAAGTAGATGTATTTCTGCGTAAAACAAAAGCAGGGAGCAGACTTGCCCTAAACAGGCTTAGTGAACATTGAGCAGTAAGCATTGCTTTTCTGGGTCGGCTGCGTGTCAACAACATCGCCTTTTCAGGCTATAAACTTTGTTTGAGAGTAATCCTTCTTCTGATCCAGAGGTCCTGTATGTGAAGTGAGAGTTAAAATGTATCTGCTTGAAATACCTGAGGTCATTTTACTTCTTGAGATGTGTCTTGGTGACTCCAAAGGAAGCCTGGATGACTGGGTCCTTGTAAATGGTGCATGTTTTATGAAATCAGTCCTGTCTTAATTATTTGATGACATTTGTAAAGCTGTCAGTAGTAGTGGAAATACTCCAATATAACGATTAAAACCAATCAGAAATGTTTTTGTTCTTGCGAAGAGGTGAGAAGAGGTGGAAAGGTTTGGTACATACAGCAGTGAAATGTTTCCTGTTAAGACATGCAGTATATGTAATGCACAAGTGCTGCAGTTCTTAAGTGCTGCTTGTCAAGCAGGAAGCAGAGACCCAAGAATCCATGCTTGCCAGACCTTTTCAGAGGAGCAGAACAGACGGTGTGTCAGTATTCCTCACGCTTTAGCTGTCCTGAGACTTGTTTGATCTTTTTTGCGTTCTCAAACTTCTTTCTTGTATGTTTTGACAGGAGGCTGGAGCCGACATGAATATATCCTTCACA
>VYZR01115431.1:0-17578 GCA_013400675.1 Oxylabes madagascariensis
CAGAAAGAAAGTGGCCAGGAAAGAAGGTCAATGCTCAAAGCATGGCTGAGAAGGCAAAACTGAGAGGGAGGATCCAAAACCACAGCAGCCTGCAAAGGCCCATCTCCTGTCCCAGGGATTCTGAGCAAAGGGCCCGTTGCACATCTTGCTTATCTTCATCAGACAGGGAAACACTCACAGAATTCCTCTCCTTCAGTGCTTCCCCAGCAAAGTCACCTCGCTCCTTCTTTTTGGAGACTGCTGTGCCCTTGGCTCTGGGGTGGATATGACAGAGGTATTTCACACTCCTATTTCCTAATATTGGAAACTGGCACAGCATGACCCCTCTCTCCTGGCTGCACACTCTCAGTCCCCCAGCAAGGACACGGTCAGTGCTGCATGCGGTAGTCACTTGGGGCATCACATTTTAACACAGACCACAAGGAGTAAATAGAAGAAAAATCAGCTACTGCTAATTACATCTTGACGTTCTCACCTTCAAGCTTTTAAATCACAAGTGACATTTCCAAATCAATCCTATTCTTTTTTGGAGAGTTTAACAAGAAACATTCAGTCTTCAAGAGCACTTGGATTTATTTCTTCAGTAATTTGACAAGAGCCCATTAAAATCTACTGGAGGTTGCTTTACCCCCCACAGAGAGAGTTTAGTCCAAGGGCTTTTTCACAGTTGCCTTTTGGTAAAAAATGTAAATGGCAACTCATTGGAACAGGGCAAGTACTGGTAATGAGCAACTCCAAAATGCTAATCCAAGCATGCTTTCCATTCTGCACCTGATGCTGAGCTGTACCAGAAGTGCTGAAGCACCTGTAGCAGCTTCACCCCACACTGCAGTGCAAAGCATCTGATCTGTGTCCTGGAGTGAGTCCTAAGCTGGGAGTGTCTTCCTCCTCAGGCTAAGAGGGCAGTAACCTCTGGCTCCCAGGTTTTCTCTTGTCAAGAAGGGAAATGTTCAGTTCCCCAGCAGGTTCAAGGTACTTCCCATCATGTCCTGCTGCAGCTTTTCCACCTGCGTTTGACTCAATGCTGCACACTTCATTTACAATTCAGCTTTACAGAGCAGGGCTTAACTGAGGTTATTTAGCACCAATTTGGGCCTGCAGCTAAAAAAAGCAACCATCTCCAGAAAAGGGGCAAACCTTTTCTAAAAGACCTTCTGATTAGCAATATTTACCAGAGAAAATAATTGGGAGAGTCAACACCCTGAGTCTACAAGGAGATCAAAGTGCAGATACAGTCACAAACCATCAGCTGATTGTGAGCTTTCTTTGATTGCTGCCAGTGGATCTCCAGCAATTAATTCCTTATCACGATGCCCCTAGCTTTATGCCTAGCCAAGGAACATACAAAGTGAGCATCAGCCAGAGGATAATTATGGGATGAAACAGGCACCACTCTTCCTGCTCTGAGCCATGGCACCCTTCAGCAGGAACAGCCTGTGTCGAGTCAGCTTCATTAGGTATTGTCTAGAGCCCCAGTCCTCATTTGTTTGCATCAATAACACATTCAAAGGGTTTATCTAACTTGCAAATGTGAATTCATTTATTGGTCCCATAAGCAAGAAAGAGCTGTGACCAGGGAAGTGTTTCATGTTACAGGTTGGGCACTAAACCGGAATGAGTTGCTGAAATTTCAACAATTACAACCTAACATAAATGTTTATATTAGTGTAATTTCATTGTAATAATGAATTTTACCATAAGATTGCCTGCAATTTTAAAGACACATATTCCTTATAAGAGCAGTGCAAACACTAACATAGAAATAAAGTTAAGCAACAGAGTCAATAGAGTGCAATTTGCAGAGGCTTGGCAAACCACCTGTGTTGACCCTCAATTCCTCCTCGGAGTACCAGTATTTTTCTACACAGCAAATTTCAATTACAGTTGCCTTTTCTGATCTCACTTTTTACAATGACACATCCAACTTTGGTATTCCTAGTCAGTAAAAATGGTCCCCCCTGCATTTTCTGCCCTGGCTGTACAGTATGAAGCAATACTGAATGCAGCTGCTCCATCTGAGATCACAGGTGGTTCCACATCCTGGATTTTCTTCTTGCTATCTTGCTGAAAACCTGAGCAAGGATGCAGCAAACCCTCACAAAAATAGAAAAAGCCTAGAGAGAAAAAAAACATCTGGGACTGGTAAGATTCAGATTTGGCCATTAACTGTATTACTTTCTATAAAAACTACCTAAAAATAGTGACAAACCTGTCTGACATGGCCACCATCCATAGCAAAAGCTGCCTGTCACTGCCACAGCTGTCACCAGCTCCTAGGAGCTTCTGAAAGCTTTTTTGTAGCAATGAGACTGAAATGAAGATGCCATAACAACACACTCAGAGGTTTCTGCCTGTTCATATGGGAAAGTTCAGGCATGTTCTGCCAGAAGGGTCGAAGTCCTCCAGGCCTTACTGGCTGCACATGGAAGAAAATCAAGACCTGCCATCTGCTTTAAGGAAAACAGAGGAAGTGAGGACTAAGAGGACATAAATTTCTTCGACAATTCATGCATCACTGTGATGGCATTCCCTGTGTCAGCAGAACTTTCTTCAGCACCTGCTTGGAGGGGCAAGAGGGGGCTCAGACAGTTCAATCTTGTTGGATTGAAAATTAAGGCTCTGAACTGGACAGTGGCACAAACCAAAGCCAGGGGCAGAGCCCACGTTGGTGGGAGCCCATCACCCACGTGTTGAGCAGAATTTTGATGTGATTCTCACTAAAGGGAAGACCAGCTGATTTCTTCCTCCAGGCAATTAAAAAGTGATTTGGCTCAGGCCAGGATGCCCAGTTTTGCACTCCCCACCTGCTGGAGCTGCTGGCGGGAGTGGAATTGTCCTGGAGTGGGTCTGGGTGACACCTCGACACCCCAGGGTCACCTCAGCACCCATGGCAGCAGGACCCTGAGCCTTTGGAAGATGCTGACTCTCACTCTTACCCGCTACTTAACTCTTCCAGGCAGCGACGCATTTGGGACTTTGGAATGAATTCTCATGATATTTCTGAATAATTATGAGAATCAGCTGAAGTATGGATTTAAAAAGAGGCTCCCTAAATGCAAATGAATCCCCAAAAAGATGGAGCAATAGCTCTATCCAAAGACAGAGCAAACTTTGCCTCTTCTATCTCCCCTTCTCCCACCATTTCAAACCCTTTGATGCCCCTCCAGGCTTCCAGCACATCAAACATTAAAGGACTAACGTTATTTTGAGCACACAACAACCCTAAAGTTCAAGATATTCTGCAGATGGATTTTAAAATCTTTTAATCCATTGTGAAGCCAAAATCCTGCTGTAAACACTCTCTGGCATGCTCCAGTTAGCTGCTCACGCAGAGAGAAAAAAAGCCTTTCCAGCTTACTCTGCAGATGACCTTGCAGTCCCCCCATCCCATGTTTCATGAACCTCAGGGGACCAGCGAGGAATCAGATAAAAGGATTTCATTTATTTTTGTTGGCATTGTTTTATGAAGCTTTCATTTTATCGACACCTTAACTTCAAACCATTTTCAAACACCCAGCAAGGCACCAGAGATCAGCAGATATTCAAGGGACATGCTGAAGGTGTCTTGTCTTTGTTCCCATCAACCCTTCCTGTGAAGGGAACTCTATCTTGCACGTGTGCTGAGCTTTAACCTAAATACTGGTGGCCCCATGTTGCTGCTCTCCTGTGGCTCTGCCCACGCCAGTGACACCCTTTGCTGAGGAATGAGCCAGGCTGGATAGCTAATTAAAGATCTGCAATTAAGCCTCACATGGTCCTGAAAGCTATTTCATCACAAGGCTAAACTCTGACCTCATTTTCCCAACAGAAGTCAGAGCAAAATTTGTATCAGATGCTTTTGCCCAGCTTTCCAGACAAGTAGATGCTCTCTTCTGACATGCCACAGGCTCACACGTTATCTTTTTCCTGGTTTTCAGGCAGGGAACATGGAAGATGCGTGGCTGGTACTGCTGGAAATGGAAGGCAGCTGTTTTCCCAGGGGCTAGAGAGATGCTGAGGATGCTGAGTGCGTGGGGGGTGATTACTGGCTACCTGCTTCCCACACCACAATATGTAAACACTTCATTTAAGAGGCTCATCTATCACCAGTCTCTAAAGCTCCCACTTAAACATCCTCTGATCTCTTCTCCTCCGCATGACAGGAACACGGGGATCTCTCTGGAAGCCAGGCAGGAGGTGAATTCATGACCTTTGGCTCCAGGAAGGAGAATGATTTTGTGTGGCATTTCTCCCTCCAGCACACCCTTTGCTGCCAGGATCAGGGATCTTGCTTTGTCCCCAACAGACTGATTTCCCAATTAACGACACACTGCCAATCACTCAGACCAGTTAAATTCAACAAGGAGATACAAACGTTTTTAAAAACATCAGGTTGTTTTAACACCCCATCCCCTTCAAATATGAAACCATAAAGGCAAAGTGCTTCTGGGGCACCTGCTGCTGCTGCAGCACATGCCCTGCTCAGGCCCTCAACCCTCCCCTGGGGCTGACATCAGACTTCATGGGCACTGTGCCAGTGTCCCCTTCTAGAGAGAGTTTCCTTCTGCTTTTGATTCACAGTTCAACCTGCCATACTCCTCCCCAGAAACTCTGTTTCCATGTCTGTGCAGCTATGTCTGCCCTGTGTTTCTTCCACCTGGAATAGCCCTTGGACCAGCACCCTCTGAGTTTTTGAGATCCGTCAGAAAAAAACCAGAATGCTGAGCTTTGTTCCAAAAAGCCATCTAAGGCTTCTTAGAACTATATTCAGGTCCAGAAAGCTCCAGCTGAAACTCATACACAGCAAAATGCACTGGGTTTATCCTTGTTCCTAATAAGTATTTAGCCATTTAATAAATACAGTTGCTACTCAATGAAGTTGTTGGAGCCTGAGGCATCTGGGAGCTCTTCCTGCAAATCTGGGACAAGGAGAAGGAGAGGCCTTGCGAGGGATGTCCTCTGGGAGGTCGGGTCTGCTACAAACTGGTCCCAGGGAAGGGCTCTCCTTACCTTGCACTTGACCCTGGCACCCTCCCTGTCACTGTGTCACACGTCAGTGCCAAAGCAGCATCACGAGAGTGCTCAGATAATGGTGCATTTACAATTATAATTGCTCATGTCCAGGAGTAATCCAGTTTAAGCCCTTTACCGTCTCAAATATTTAGAGAAATCCTGCCAGCTGCCTGGAGGGGAGAAAGTTAGGAGCCCTGGGAGAGCACAACAGATTTTCATCTTTCCAGCCCTGACAGCCTTTCACACATAAATATCCTCTCAGCCCTGCTTCCCCTCTCTTCATGACAGAGCCACTGTTGTGCCTGCTGACTGGCAATCCCAAATCCCACTGCCTCCCAAATCTGGCCCCCACCCCACTGAGCCCCAAACCACCACAGCAGCCCCGACATACTCCAGAGAGAGCCTTCCATTTGGCTGGGGTATGGATTTTTACCTTTTTTTTTTTTCTTTGGAAGTAGGCAGCATGTGTACATCTCCTGGACTCCCTGATGCCAGGACTGACAGGGTCATCAGCATGGGATCCCCGATGTGCAATTCCAGCAGCTTTCCTTCTTTCACAAAGGTCCCTCCTGCCATGCAGGATCTTTGGGCAGAGGCCCTGCAGGTTCCAAGAGCTGCAGAGCTCATCCTGCAAACTTCTCTCTTTTCCTGTTTTTCTAGCTTTTAAGGCCAGGGAATAGCAGTGCTCACACCGATCCTGTTGCCCAGCACAGGATGCAGATGCTGGGCAATAACCCTAATGCCAGTCCTCAGCAGGGACCCTGGTGGAGCAGGACACACACATCTCCCCAGCACAGCATCTCCCAGAGGGACAGGCCCAGAACAGCTCTCACTCTCTTGGTAACTCCATTCACCATTCACACAGCAAACACATGGACAAGTTTTCATTTTGCTGACTTGGGCCCTGTGAGGTCTGTCCCTTGTTGAGCTTTTATCTGCTGCAACTGCCTCGATGCAAAGTGCAGTTAATAGGCTGTGACCAAACCACTCTGTGACTGCCTCTGAGCTGCTTTGTCCTCTCACCAGAATCTCTCCTCTAAACCTCTGTCATTTCTCACCTTTAAAGCAAAAGGACCACGGCTGGCTGCACACTAGCACTGCTCATCACAGAACTGAACAGCGTCCCCATGTCCCCAGATCTGGACATTCATCACCCTGCAAGCCTCTTCTCTCACCTTCTTTTCATGCAAAAGCTTGCTTTTCAACTCAAACACGTGCTGACAGCTCTACCCATCTCTAATCACCATGTTCAGATTAATTTCTGTGACCAATGTTCATCAATATTTATTACCCTGCAAAACTTCTCAAATCAAAGTGGTGATGAAACTTGCAGGTAGTGATTTTATAATTCCTTTCAGATGATTGATAAAATATTGAATACTACTCCAAAGCAACCTCAAAGGGACGCTGCCAGAACTGCTGTGACACACTGATAAGCTTCCCCTTAGCAAGGAAGTGGCAAGATCCACCAGTGGCTACTGGAAACCAATAGTCCTTGTACATGGGGTCGATGTTTACATCATGGGATTATGTTTATACCAAAGAGGACCATGGCTCCAAGTCAAATGCTTGATCCTCTCCCAGCCTGAGGTTCCCATCAGGACAGGCCTGTGTGTGAGGCAGGAATGTCACACCCGGACACTGACAGTGACACCTCGATGAGTGACAGGACAGTCTCTACAAGGAGCAACAGTAACTCAAGAGGGGTGGCAGAGCAGACCATGGACATCTCCACATTTGAATCCATGCAAAGGGACCTGAGGCTCCTTCCAAGAACTGCTCCATGTTCCTGAAGCGTGCTCACCCCAGGGTCCATGCAAGACCTGGCCAGGAGAGCTGTGCAGGCCGGGAGGGTTTTTTAGCACTGCAGCTGGGCGCAAGCAGAATGTTGAAAAATACATTTCCACACGCGTCACTAAAATGACATCCAGCATTTCTCCGCTTTGCATCACAACTCCCAGTTGTCAGAGCACCAGTGACTCCCTGGTATGGGGGATTAGATTAAAAAATTATCATACTGGCTTCCTACGCTTTCTCCCTTTGCCATCTAATGCTATTCTGGAGTCCAACAGGATGGAAACCCTTTGCATCTGATGAATGCAGACAGGCTGATATTAAGAACTGTGGCAGTTTTGTCAGCAAGAAACCATCAGGCCATCAACGCAATATTAAAGAGAGAACACTTGGAGCTCTCCTGAGCTTTTGTGTGAGCGCAACCATGGCAGGGTGAATTGCCCCGTCAATATTGCACTGCCAAAGAGAACCATTCATCATTACTGCTCCAGACTGGTAGCATGGAGCACTGTTGAGAACACAGATCTTGTCCAACTTGTAAATCTCAGACTCAATCACAGAATAGTTTGGGTTGGAAGTGCCCTCTGGAGATCATCCCATCCAACCCCCCTGCCAAGGCAGGGTCACCTGGAGCAGGTGACACAGGAAAGCATCCAGGTGGGTTTGGAATGTCTTCAGAGAGAGACTCCACACCCTCCCTGGGAAGCTGCTCCAGTGCTCTGCCACCCTCCATGGAAAGAAATTCTTCATGTTGAGGTGGAACTTGTTGTGTTTTAGTTTATGGCCATTGCTCCTTGTCCTGTCACTGGGCACCACTGAAAGCAGTCTGGCACCACTCTGACATCAACCTTTGAGACATTTATACTCATTAATCCGATACCCTCTCCGTCTTCTCTAGATTAAACAGATCCAGCTTCCTAAATTTCTGGTCATAAGAGAGATGCTCCAGACCGCTCATCATCTCTAGGGGTGCCTGCCATCAGCCATGGTGATATGAGCTATCAGCACCAGGGAAGCTCTCCTGCATCTTTTCTCATTTCCCAATTTATGTAAGATGCTTTCTTCACAATGGAGCTGCACTTTTTTTTTTTTACAGAAGTGGCAGCAGGGCATCCCAAACCAAGTGAAAATGGCTTGGGGAAAGGATGTGCAGGCTGGCTTCAGCACATCCCCTATGTACCAGAGGAAGTGGCCATGAGCGCCCAAGGCCCCATCCCTCCTGCACCACCTGCTTCTCCCCTTGCCATGGCAGTTGTTTTCACCAGGAAAACAAAATTTGAGGTGCTGGCTCTGTGTGTGATGAAAGGAAAGTGGGGAGAAGCATTCATCAGCAAAACCCAAAACAGCCAGGAACATGGTGGGTTTCAGATGGGTCTGGTGAGCTGAACTCCTGCCTCCCTCTCAGCAGACATTTATCTAAGTCAAAGATAACAGGTTGCCCTGCAATGGGAAGAGGAGAGCTGGTGTACGTTCCACTCACCCCTGGTGTGTTGTCAGGTGTGTGCTGGCACTGCCAGGGGAGAAGGGGGAGCAGGGAAGGTGCTCCATGGTAATGGGCTCCAAAGGGACCAGAAGGTATGGCGCAGGGAGAGAGCCACTCTTCATCCTGGTGCACCTTCTGCTTCCTAGCAGGATGATGAAGAGCTTGCATACCTAGAGCTGGCTGAGATGTTGCTGCAATAAGAAGATCCTATGACTGTCCTTATACTCCTGATTACAGAAAAATGTCCTACATACAAGTGGAAAAGATGCCACCGGCAGCCTCCTCCCCATCCAAAAGCGCCTGATGTATTACCCTCTTCCTTGCTTAACATTCCTACAAATTCCTTCAGGCCTGCCACTGTTATTTTGCATTATTTTTACACTCCTCTCCTGCAGCAGCAGTTTAATGAGAGTGCAGCTTCAATTAATCTGTTCCCCAGAGGGAAAGGGTCAACCCACGTACGTGAGGAATTTCTGATCCGGTTACGCAGAAAGGGAGGGATCTCCTCTGACAACTTCTAACAGCACAGAAAAATTAATTCCCCTTTCCCACAGAAGTTTATAATGAGAAAGCCACAATATCAAATTGTTAATAATATCACAGGCACAAATTAGTGTTGCTGAGTGAAATCTCACTTCTGTAACTTCACTTTTAATGAAAGGCTACAGATGTTGGGCTGTATTTGCATTACAACTTGAGAAATGTTTCATAGTTTAGACCTCATCTATGTGGTTCTATTAGCTCCATATCTGAGTTAATCTGCATAAATTTTCCCTTGTAGCCATTCCCAGTGGCCAGGACAGTTTCAATGCCAAACAAGGCTGATTGACCACATTCTCACACAAGCTCTTGTGTCCTGCTGCTGCTTTATGCTGCTGAGAGCCCAGCACAGGTCTCACAGCTCCACTATGACAGCCATGGTTCACATGGATCCAGTCAGCTTCCAACTGACGTGAACTTTTCAGATAAATTATTTGTTTGGTCTGTCCTTAAATGTAACCTAAGGATTCCATTATTCCAAGTAAAATGAGCTTTCCTTTCCTACTTATATACTGAACTGATAAAAGTTAAAACCATTCTGCTGAAAACCACAAACTCAGCTTCTCTTTCACTCAGCTTGTGCAAACCTGAGGCAACGCTGATATTATTGCAGACATCATTTGCATAGGAAGAAATTTTTCTTTTGATTAAAGACAAAAAAGCCTTTTTATATTCCTCAGTCTGCTTGTGGTGGAGACAATTGTGGCAGCTTCATCACTGTGCAGTTATCCAAAGGTCTGTGCAGTTATCCCAAGATCTGAGCCATCACACCATGGGAGTTTGCAGGAAGTTTGGTGGATGCATGAGTCAACCCCCTGCTTTGCATCCCCAGATGCACAAAAAGCACTAAAAAGACCCAAATTGCTCATTCTTGCTGAACTCCTCAGCATGCAAAGACAATGTCTTCAGATGTGAAAGGGGCTCTGCTTTAGCAGGCGAGTGACAGAAGAGGTTGAGTCTCCATGCCCAGGATGCCACAGGTGCCTGGAGGAGCAAGGAGTAGAGCACAGCCCAGCCCTGCTCCTGCTGCTGCTTCCTGCAGGACTGAGGAACCAGTCTGCCATGCTGCCCAGGGAATCCTCAGCTCCAGGCAGGCTCCAGGGCATGTCCACTGGCTCAGACTTGGATTCCATCACCATTTTGGGAAGTGCTCACTCCAACTGTTTTGCTGAGCCTCTCTATAATAATCACATCTCCCTCCCGCTACTCAGATGATTAATGGCTGGATTTGATAGAAAACCTGGTGCTGTGCCCCATTTTCCCAAACCTCCCTGACAAGAAACCTTATTCTGCTATTTTGAGAGGAGACCTCACCTTGCTGCCCATGCCATTAATTGAATAACTATCAGTTCCAATTTATTCCACTTGGCTACAAATTAGATTTCATCTGGCTACTTCCAAGCCTGCTTCAACACAAACTTATAAAGCTGAGTCCCTTGGCTGATGCCACTTGTCAACCTGCATCTGTTCTTGGGGTATTAAAAGACAACAAAGCCAGAAACCCGCCAGTCTCTGATGAACAGAACCCAAAACGTTTGGCTTTCCTTTTTTTTGAGTTTATTGTTGCTTTAATGGAGCCAACTAAGCTTAGTGTTTCAGAGGCTCAGCCTGGCTGCCTGCATCCTGCAGCCCTCCATTGAAAGCAGAGATACAACAGGAAGTTCAGAACTGATCTCAGGAAACCCAGCAGCACCAAAGCTCCCCCAGAGCTGGGCAGCGCTGCGGGAGCATCCTCCAGCTCCACAACAGCATCTCCGCTTCCAACTGTTGTTCTGCGAGTGCAGCCTGATTTAATTCCTATTGGGGTATAAAAATTAATAACAGTAAAATGTCATGATCATCTCACACTAATTACACATCTAATGAATAATTAGCTGCGGACACATTTGACATTTTTGGTCATTAATCTGAGCAAGTGTTTTAAGCCTTGAACAAAACTCTGCAAATGCAAACTTGGTGCTGAGCTGCTCAGACCTGCAGCATTAATGTTCCCTGTGCCAGACAGAGACCAGTCACTGGTTCCTGTCCCCTTCCCTGGGAATAGGGGAGCTCCTTGGAAAGCACCCACCAGCTCCTGTGTCCCTCCCTGCTAACAAGGGAGCTCCTCAGATTCCATGGAGCAGCAGAGCAGATCTCTGTCTGCCACTATGATACCAGATGGTGGAAAAACTAGGGTTTAGGAAGGAGATTTCTGCATGCCACCACTCACTTTGCATCAAACCTGGCTATTTATACATGCAGCTGTGAGAAATACCTTTTCCTGAACATGCCATGAATTTTGTATAAACCACCAAGACTTAAAATTTCTGTTGTAAGCTGTCATTTTTTAATGATAAAATCATTATACAAATGATGGAAGAAACCATAACTTTGCATCTGATATATCCATGCACATGTATACACACATCTTTCTCTGCCTGGCTCAGGCTTTTACCGCCTCTCCTTTCCCTCCATCTCTAACATTTTGCCTGCAAGGTCTTGGGAAGGAAGGAAAACAAGAAGGAAACAAATCTCTCCACAAGAGTAGAGATGAACTCTGTTCAAAGGTGCAATACACATCCACAGCTAATGAACAAAACATGACTCATATTTAGGATGAAGGGACATATAAAAAGGTCACAAAAGGCCAGGATTAGCACCAGATTGAGCACTAAAACCTAAACAGAAAGCAACAGATGTTTCCCTCCTAATTTACTCCATTAGGATCTTCTCCAGCTAGCATGCACTGCTGCTTGCTAATGAAGCATTTCCATCTCCTTGCTGGACTGTTCATAAATAAGCATCCCTGAGGTTGGCAGCAGGAACTCAACCACCACTCCTGGGCAGGCTTTCTCTCTTTTCACAAACCCTAGTTCTTGTCAAAGAGAAAATAAAAATCTGTTCCCAAATTCTCAAGTAATTCTGACACAACTTCATTGCCTCCTCTTGCTGAACTGCATTTCTTGAAAGGGATGCTCTAACCCCACAGTGAACCCCTGTTTCCTTGTGGTCATCAAAGCAACTCTCCCCATCATGAACAGCTGTGGATGCACCAGGTGTATTGATTTTTAAACTGCAGGAGCAAGGCACAACAGACCTAAAATAACAAAGTATTTCACCTCCTGTATCACCACTCTTGGTATTTTACACTAAATTGAAGAAACACCTCGAAGTTGCTCCCTGTGGCAGACCCCTCACTTCTCCATCCCCACCAACAGCCTACGGTAAATAAATCACTTGCAGAACCAACCTCAGCATTAAAACCTGCTTCCTGTTGCTGCCCCAGCCACCCACGGGCACGTCTGAGAGCTGCAATTGTCCAGTGAGCCAAAAACCGGGGAACTGCTGCCTTGGAGAGGTTGTTTTCCACCTCTCCAGCCTGTGAAATACGACCTGAGGCTGAAACAGCACCTCAGGGGCAGAAGTCCCCTGAGGCACAAGGCAGAGGAGCACTACTCCAGCCCACTGGTATTGCCTGCTGGTGAGAAACTTAAGACAGACACTTCCTAAGTAAGACACACAGAATCACAGAATCATACAATGTTAAGTGCTTGGAAAGGTCCAAGCACTTTAAAGACCATCCAGTCCCAATCTCCCCTTGCCATGGGCAGGGTCAGCTAGCCCAGGTTGTTCCAATCCCTGTCCAGCCTGGCTTTGAACACCTCCAGGGTTGGGGCACCCACTGCCTCTCTGGGCAACCAGTTCCAGTGTCTCACCACCCCCCAGTAAAGAATTTCCTCCATTATCCTAAATTTCTCCTCTTTCAATTTGTACCCATACACACATCCCTACCCATTGTGCTACAGCTTAATTATAATGATCTCGCAAAGAATTTCAATTTATCCTACCATGGGAACAAGCTCTGTAATGAAAAGGCTTTATTAAAATCGAATGTAAAACATGATATTAATTAACGAGGCTGTGCAGGTGTGTTCATGGACATGGCTGAGCTCTGCTCACGTTGAAGGGAGGTGGAGGAAGGGTCAGCCGTGGCACAACATCCCCACGGCCATGATGCCACGCGCCCTGTTCATGGCATCTTACACAGCCAACACAATGCTGCCGCTCAGGTTGGAATTCAGATGGGAAATACCATGGAGCACCTGGGGAGAAGATGATAAAAATGTGCTCCTGGCAGGAATTCAATGAGACTTTCAAAGCAGAACCAGCCCGTGCTGTGCTCTCCACCACAGCACCTGAGAGATCTGACCAGGCAGGATTTCGAGGTGAGAATTAACGTGGACCAACAGCACTTAAGGTCAGGATGCCTTATCACACAGAAAAACACGAGCTTAAAGACAGGCCTGTCTGACATTGACATAAACTCCTGCAGACGGAAAGCCAACGAGAGCCAAAATGTCACGGAAGACGCATCTAGCTGCAGTGAGGTTCTCAACGACTCGCAGATTGTGTGGGGTTTATTTTTTTGGGCTTTGACATTCGGCTCCAATCTGTGTCCTTCATTATCTGGGTGTTTGCAAACCTCAAAGCACCCCTGTCCTGGTGGCTGCTGGAGCTGCCATAGAAGGACACCCTCACAGTTGTGATGGCTGCACATGGGCCAGAAACAGCCCCAGTTTGCCTCCTCTGACAGGAGCTCAGGGCACTGTGGGATGATATTCCTCACTCCCTTCAGCCAGCTTATTTGTGGAAATGCAGCAAATTACACTGCAGCAGGTGTGAGCATTATGCAGGGCTATTAAAAGGAGGCTGTTGGTATCTTACTCATACGTCAACGTAAGAAAACCCACCGAAGACACACGTTCACAGCCACATTAGGTTTGTAGATATTACCGGAGGTACAGCCTGGCTGTAATTCTGTTCTCAGGGTCTCTTTTGGTAGAACAGAGATATTTATGGCCAATTTTTATTGTGTGGGCCAGATGTACTTTGGTGAGTAAGCTAATCACTCCAGGTACGCAAAAACCATCAGCAGATCTGTTATTCAGCCCTGAGCAAGGCAATGTCCTGTCTCACAGCTCTGGTTCAAGGAAACCTGACCCTGCCCCGACAGATCAGAACCCCCTGAGACCCAGCATCCCTCTGGCAACTCCCCCACACCCCTGCCAAAGGGAGCATTTTGTGACTTCCAAGCAGTCAACTTTGAAATAAAAACTCAGCACAATCTTACACTGAGTTTTAATACAATTATGCAGAGCTCTATGTATAAATGCATGTAGGAAGTGTGGTTTGCTCTGCTTGCAGGAACTGCATGCAAGCACCCCCTCTGCATGGCAGAGCTGCAGCTGTTATACATACACACAGCCAATTTTTATGGCTCAGCACTAAACCTCTGAAAAATAAGGTTTATAATAGAAACCCTGACACCATCTAAAATATGGCAGCACTACTGGGTGCTGCTGGAATACGGCCCTAATTTATAAACCAGGAAGAAATCCTGTTCCATTTTGAAACTTAGAGACAGTAATCTAGAAAAAGGGTAAACCACAGGAAAAAATGGTAGTGTTGTCCATGAGCTATAGTGTCTGGTCCATCCAACAATTCAAAAATAAAATAGGATGCCACAATATTTAGGCCACACACTGAATCTTGGAGTGTCACAAAATAAAAACATGGTGTATCCTAGGATGGGGGTATATTTCATAGAGCCATATGCCATTTTCCATGCTTCTGGGGAGTATTTTTCCAGTGAAAATCTGATATGAGAACACTAGAAGTAAAGAAAAAAAAATTACAAGAGAAGTAGAATCCAAACCCTCCAGTTTTGCTTGATAGAATAAATGTTTTTGCAAGAGAGCTTCAGTGTACTCCCTTCTAAATTGAAAGAAATGGTGAAGCAGCAGATTGCTCACTCACAGGAGACACAAGTTTACCACTAAACCTTAGGAAAAAGCTCTCGGTTGCCTTGAGGCTCCAGCTTTGCATTAAAATGCATTGAGGAGGCGGTGATTCAGGGGGCAGTGGACCAGAAACCTGTCTGAGATATTTCTGGTGCCCCTGAAACACTGAGCAAAGGATTCAGCCTCGGGATTTCTGTTTGAAGAGTGACTCTGTGCCTCTTCAGGCACCACAACTCTGGGACACTGCTCCCAGTACCAGCTGGGAGGAGGCAGTGGGACAAACACCTGACTCAGGAAGTGCTGAGACTGCAATTTTGGGAAAGAAACAGGAACCTTTTGGAACAAGGGTTGGAAATTAGGAGGCCAGTGAGGATTTCACTCATCACTATCACTTGCTCCAAGGCCTGGAAAGAATTCTGTCTCTTCTCCCCTACACACCAACGCTAACCCATCCCAGGTATTGGGATCACATCCTGGTACAGCCCAAAGGGACATTATTCCCCCACAAGGAGCAGTGCTTTGGGGGCTCACAGGTCTACCCTGCCATTTTCATTGTGGCCATCCTGGATTCCTTTCCTACCTCCCCTAAACCGTCTCCTTTTGCAAGCTGAGCATCGAAGGAGAATTAAATCCAGATTTATCGCACTTTTCCTGCTAAAACTATTTCCCAGCAGGCTTGTTACAAACCAAGCACACCACGTTCTCGTCGGCCACATCACTGTCCACCAGCCTGGCAACATTTTACCTACCTCGACTGAGCCCTGGGCCCTCTGCTTTCATCATGAACAAAAAGCGTGATTTACTCATGGAAAAAGCCAAGAGCAGCAGCCCTAAGCAGCATTCCACACAGCTGTGCTTCCCCCCAAACCTCCCCCACAGGCGCTGCAGGAATGCCCAGAATGAGGGCAGGAGAGAGGCTGAACTCTTCATGAGCTGTTAGCAGGCTAACGAGGGCATCTGCAGGAGGAATAGGCACTAAAACTGGAACTAGATACAAAATAAATATCCCAGAGCTGGATTTCTTAAAAAAGATTCTGCTGAGCTATAGTTCCACATCAAATTTTTATTGAATACATTTTCTTCTGAGAATTTGTGCACTAAAACCAGTCAGAATCATATGAGAGGAGTATAAATTTCACGTACAGTTTTCACTGCAAACATCCTTCAGGAGAAAAAGCAAAAGCACTTTTTAATCAAGCCCACTCCACATCCTCTCCCTCCTCCCATGGAACCCAAGTGGGAGGGTGGGAATTGGAGCCCACAAAGCCCCAGTCCCTGCAGCACTGGGGAGCTCAGGGGAGGGATGCTCTGAGCATCCTGAAGGTTATGGGGAGGGGGACACATTATCTCCCCTTTGCCATGCCTGAAGGCAATGCCTAGGTCTGCTTCACACAGAGTAAAGCTGTGAAGAAGGTGACATTTTAAAGCAAATTCTTAACTGACAACATGAATTCACATGATTTCAGCAAAATGTTAAAACCCAAACGTGACACCGCCTCTTCTCCCAAATTCAGAACTGCCCCTCCGAAACTTACTTAGTCACATTATTTTCTGAATCTGCAATGGGTTTCCTATTTGATTCTACAAAACCCAAAAATGAGGGGCTAGTTCGCTGGAAGGATGATGTTTCTCACTGTACAAATGATTTCAGGTCACTTTAGCTTGAAAAGGCTCTAGGATCTGAAATGCTATTAAAAACAGAAAAGCTATTTTAGTCAGCTTCTTTTAGCAGCATCCCAGCACCCAACACTTAACTTATTCTCCCCCCAACAACTACAAGGTGAACTCAGAATAAAACTTCAGAGGCTTCCAGATTTGTCACTATAATGTAAACTTTAAACAAGTCTAAAATCGAGCACCTTTCAGCACTTAAGCAGGTCTTGGTGGCTGTGTTGCCCAGATGCTCACATGGCAGTTCTTCC
This sequence comes from Oxylabes madagascariensis, assembly GCA_013400675.1. NCBI lineage: Eukaryota > Metazoa > Chordata > Aves > Passeriformes > Timaliidae > Oxylabes > Oxylabes madagascariensis. The sequence goes on from VYZR01115431.1 coordinate 16,512, forward strand.
TTGGATATTGAGCTACCTGGACCCCTGAGAAGAAAATTACACTGAAGAAAAGGTCAATAAACGGCAGAGAGGAGATGACATCCCATAATAGTTATAATTACCGTTTATCAGAGTGCTGCACTGCCCAGGTAGCAGGTTGCAGGATGTATTTGCTGTATTTTTTCATTAAAAGACGACATGGCTACAGGACTTGGAGTTGATCCCATGACACGTGTGTCTGCTGTGTCACAGGATGCACCACGCAGTCACATCTCCTCCATGGAACCTGTGACCTTGAGAGATGTTGCATTTTTCTTTCTGTATATTTTGGTGATGAATTTATTGTTCAATAAACCCAAAAGAACAACAGCATTTGACGCTGGAGCTCTTTGTGCCAGTGCCAAGAGCTGCGGGAGGAGCTGGGGTTTGATCTGCAACCTCGCTCAGACTGTTCATGGCAGAATTGATGCTGTGGGCTCCATTCTCCACTGCAGACCAAGGAGGAGATGAATCTTCCATGAGGATTCCTTTTCCTATAAAGTTTTACACTGGGCGTGTAAAGCAAATTCCCAGCAGGACAGCTCCAGGAAATGCAAAAGCATGAGATGAGCTTCAGAAAGTCATTACATATCTGTAGAGGGACACTATAAAAGCAGACAAAGACAGTGCAACTGGTCATTGGGGGTGGAAAGACTCTGAGATGCTTGGCTGAACCAACCTGACAGGATCCTTGCACCCCAGAACACTCAGACACCAGTGTTGTGTCTTAAAAACAGCAAAATCCCTACAGAAAGTGACTCAAGTCTAAGTTATAGTGAGGAATAAACACCAGTGTTCTGCATTCAGAAATAAAGACTGAGATTACGGAGCTGTTGATGCCAGTTTCTGAAGAGTGCCACAAACAAAGATAATTCAAAAATGGTGAAATCCCAGCTGCCTCCTCTCTCCGTTCTCCAGCAGAAAGTGCCTGTGATCACGCACCTGAACGGTGACTGTCATGAGAGCTCTCCAGAAGGGCAGTGGTGTGTGTGCTGTAACTCTGGCCAGGTCAGCACCAGGTGGGGACAGCTGTGGGGACACTGTGGGGA
>VYZR01115464.1:0-14140 GCA_013400675.1 Oxylabes madagascariensis
AGATAAATTTCAGTGGAAAATTTGATTTTTTTAAAACTATTTTTTCTCCTACTCTTTTCTGCACAATTACTGTTTGGGTCTGTAGGAGAAAGGTGTCCGATTCAGACATCGACTGTAGTTTTGCTGTTCATTCAGTGACTGAGCCTTAAAAAGGAGAGTGATATTTTTCTGCTGCCTGAATTTGAATTTGGTGTCTAAACTCCTTATTAAATGTGCACAATGAATTTTAAGAAAATATTTTCTTTTAAAAATAATATTTTTAATATTAAGAAAGTAATTTGTAGATGTAGCTTTTAACATATTCCACAAGAGCTTCAAGTTAGAACAGCACTGGTTGTAAGGTAAAATCATATGATAGTTTGTGGTTCTTTCACATTCACTGCTCAAATGTGGTAGAACTGGTGTACGTTTCTTGTTGAAAATCATTTGTTGTTGATAAATTTTATGGAAAATAAATACTATCAATTCGGGAAATTCTATTATTTCATTTGCCTTAATGTATTTTACTGGACGTTGCCTCAGCCTTGCTCTTGCCTCACAAAGTATGAAAAGCAGCACTGGGATCTGCCATCTAGTGGCAAAGTTCTGGCAGTAAGAGTACACGGAAAATACTTTCATTTTTCTTTCTTCTTACAATGTAACTTCATGAAACACCTTGCAAATATTAGTTAGGAAGCCGATAAAGGCAGAACTCCATAAAAATGTAAAAGGCAAAAATTTTATCAATATGGTCATTTCTTGGGTCACGTAAATTTTGAAAAATCTTCAGACTATTAAGAAAGGAAGGAACAAAAGTATTTCAATTAAGAAATATTTCTGAAAATGTGTAACTGTATGCTTTAATTAGTATTGGTACAGTTACATTATTTGAAATGCATAAAATACACCTTTTCAGAGAAAAATACTAATTGACAGTTAAATTCTTATATGAAAAAAGTTGCCTGTAAGAGCTGTATATATAGGCAGAAGAACAGAAGACCAGGCCATTAGTACTTCAGCAGAGCCCAGGGATAAATCAGTGTCAGGGACCTCTGATACTACACAGAGGGCAAAATTAAACCCAGCCTTTTAAAGAAAATGCCAACACATAGTTTTGCATGCTGCGGCTGAAATTTATTCCCATTAAAGTCAGTAGCAGAAATTCAAGAAGACTTGCTGAATAAACATGGCATAGGTTTCTAAGCCAAGTTTAAATTTAAAAAAAAATGAGAAATGACCCCCATACCTTTTCCTCATCCCTGTTTATGAATTGCCACCAGATTTATGATGAAGTTGCTTAGACAAGATACTAGACACCCAACTCCAAGTCTTTCTCTACCTAGTTTTGGGTGTGGAACTGGAACTTTGGTGTCCCTCCACTTTAATCCATTCAACTGTATTACTCCTTTTTCCCTATGGACAACCAAATGATAGTCTTGACATTGAAGTGGAAGCCAAGGCCCTCTGAGCCCTCGACAGGTACTAATTTAGTTTCCCTTTGTAGCATTAGCCAGGACAATTTTATCAAGCAATGATGTGAGAGTATGTTTGTGAGACTTTTTTAGAAAAATGCCTTGCACTGCCACTGTAGTTGTTCTTTCTTAAAGTAAGTTGCAATGCGTTTGTAGTTTCATAAACACGAATGTTTTGCTCTCTTTTCTTTTAGAGAGTGTCATCATTCACCAGTTACGAGTGAACTCTAGATGAGTTACCGCCTGCTAGAGCTCTCTGTGGGCACTACCCTCCATGCCTGTGGATGGATCACTGTAGAAGCTCTCTGCCATCAACACCAGGGTCACTTATGCTACTGATTTTTTGTGGAAGTATTAGTGCTTCCATTAGGTTTTATACATTTTTTTTCTTGGTCGAGCTTTAAAAACAACTGGCCTTGCTGGTATTTTAAAAGTATCTAATCAGAGAGAAAAAGCAGCAGTCTTTCGGCCAGCTGAATTTCACTTTTAATTGCAAAACCTAAGGCACGTGCTTGATTTTGTTTGATATTTGCCATATAATTTATTTTTATAATACACTTGTAAACTAGCTGTGCCAAAGTTGCAATTCCTGTTGCTTATGACGCATTTATTTGTAGAATACACTGTCAAATTTGCAATTTGATATTTTTGTAATAGAGAGTATGTGAAGAAAGAAAAATGTAACTTCAGCAATGTTTTCTGTTTAAATGGAAAAGTATTCAGTACATTTTTTTGCCACCATGAGATTCTGTGAGACTAAATACTCTGAAGACTGCTGTATGGAATTTGTTGCAGAATATTTCTTGCACTGTGTGATGGTTTGGCATAAAATTAAGTATTAAAGTCCAATGCCTTGAAATACAACCAGATTTACTTACTTTAAACAATGTAAGTCAGTTTTTAAAGCTGTGATTTTTTTCTATATAAAGTATGTTTTTACTTCTGCCTGTACCAAAAAAAGTTGATTTTCATTACACTGTGACTAATAAATTTTCACAACTATGCAAATGTAATCAGGTGTTTGCATTTCAACTCCAGTTTCTTAAGGTTGGCAGTGCTCATCTATGTATTTGTTTATGGGGACAGAATATGGGTTTGGAAGTTCCCTTTTCTGACTGGTGTCTCATACAGTGTCACAGTGATGTACAAGGTGAAACTGATTCATAGAGTCATAGAATGGTTTGGGTTAGAAGGTCCTTAAAGATTGTGTAGTTCCAGTCCCCCTGCCATGGGCAGGATTGCCTTCCACTAGATCAGGTTTCTCAAAGCCCCATCCAACCTGGCCTTGAACACTTCCAGGAAAGCTGTTCAACAGCTTCTCTGGGCATTTTGTTCCAGTGTCTCACCACCCTCACAGTGAAGAATTTCTTCCTAATATCTAATCTAAACCTACTGTCTTTCAGTTTGAAACCATTCCTCCTTGTCCTGTCATTACATGCCCATGCAAATTTCTCCATCTTTCTTGTAGGCTCAGAGTTAAGACACAGAGATAGATCAATCACCAAGCCCTTAATGACTTAATTGTTTCTAACCTTGTGCTTTCACAGCACAGGCAGAGATGTTTGGTACTGTCAGAATCTTTAGTCCTGGACTAGCACTGGGACTAGACACCAGGCACTCTGCCACATGCTGAGGGGCCCCTTTTACACTGCTGGCTGTAGCTTCTCAAATAGCATCCAGGAGTTCTGTGGCAGCTATACTTAGGATGATTTTTGAATGAATGATAAATAAAGCTACATGCAATCCAGGCAGGGTCATTTTTTTCTTTTACATTTCATAACCAATGATTTTTAATCTAGGTCATTGGCACATAGTTAAAATACTGCAGATTTTCAACTGCAGAAGCTACTGGGAGAAATTACTTTATTTGGAAAGGAAAACAGTGTTGTTTGCAGGAGATATGCTGTGAGGTGCCAGAAAGAGTGCATTAATGCAGCATCCCACTGGGATGGTTAGGTTGGTCCATCTTTGAAGCTGGAATATCACACTGCTGCGTAGTCAATTTGGTCTTCATGGGAGCCACGGGAGCTGTTTTTCCTTTTACATATGAGTTCTGCAGCAAATGCTGACACTCTGGAGAAGCAGGATATTCTGGGACCTGTATGAACTTTCTTGGAGTTGATCTCCATTGTGAAGAGTTTACTAATACAGCCATACTGAGGAATCAAAATTAAGTGCTGCTTTTCCTGGTAGAAGAGTAATTTCATTGGTATAGCTCATACTTAGCTGGTACACCATATATTTTAAGGAGTGGGTTTTTTTTTTTTGTACAATGTATGCCAATAACATAGCTGTGTCTGTAGATTATATTTTAGTGCAAGCTGAGAAGAATTTCAGCTTTTAGAGATCAGTACAGCTGAGGTGGATAAAGTTTGGTGTGTGCCACATTTTAGTTTGCTGAGCAGCAGAATGAACATGGTAGTGACCCCAGATCTTCTATTTTCAAAACATTACTTGGGAATCAAAACCTCTCCATGTTAAGATCTACACTGAGCTCAGCTGGACTGGAATTCCTGGCTATTTGAAAGTGACAGTGACATGCCTGAAATAAACTTCAGCTTTTAAATATGAGTAGGACACAAGTAAAATCTCATTCCAAAATTGAGTCTAGATTTAAAAGGTCCCAGTCAAAGTAGAAAATATTTTTTCTTCTCTAATTTTTAATATAAAGCCAATTCAGTATGAGTTTATAATTCATAAACAAACACAGAAACATTTATGGTTCTGCACTTTCATTAAGTTTTTAAGCTTCCCAAAACTGTTTAAAGCATACACACAATCATGGTGTATTGAAATAATTTTGATTTTCAAATTTTTTTGATGAACTGCAACACTTTGGAGTAGGAGACTGGTGATTTCATCTTGCATTTATGTTCCTGGTCAATTTTTTACATTACCTAACTTGGATGTGAATCTAAGACAAATATATATAAAAACGTGCTTTAGCCACATAACTAGCCTGTATTTTGGGGACATGCAGGAAGAAATCTATTAGTACAGACTAAAGATATAATTGGTTTCTACAAGTACTGTAATTTTAAAGCAGGTAATTGGGAAGTGCTTTCACACTAAGATAATGTAGAGGCTATAGATATCAGTAGCTTTTAAGCAATAGAAAACCAGTGAAAGATCTACTTTTCCCTTAGAGGTCTCTTACTGTCTAAAGAGGACTGAAAGACCTGTGCATATAATTATAGTAATAAAATATAAAGTTTCAATCTATGAAAAAATCTCAAATACTTAGATTTCTAGAGATAAACTCTATAGCCCATGAGTTTTCTTTTTGTCTTGTTGTGAAACATAATTGGACATATTTAACATGCCCTTTCTTGCTGGTCCTCTCACACCTGAGAGCATCAGGTCCCAGCCTCCTAATATTGCCCCTTGGTTATCCTGCTGCCTGAGAAATTTCCTGCCATCTCTCACCACAGGTTTACAGGCAGTCTTGTTCCCTTGGGATCCCAGGTTGCATCTCCCTGGATTCTCTGTGAGGCTGTGGGAATAAAAGTTACTATAGCTGAAGGTAATAATTGCCAACAGAAGATAATAAAAAAAAGAGTGGTACTGTGACAAGGGGCTTATTTAGGGCAAATGGCAGCAAAAGTTGGGGTCCACAAGATAGTGGAAAAGATAAATTAGGAATGAAATATAGTTTTAGCACAGATGCCACAAGGAATATGATTAAACTTTGTACCCTTTTTAAGCTGTATAATTATTTAGGCACCGAATAAATACTTACATTTTAGATGTTTATAGATACATCCAAATTTCCTATGCAATGTCAGAGGCCTTTTGTGCCTCCAGAGCGAAATACATTTGCACAAGCCACGTGCTCCCCCCAGTGGCCTTGGCTGATGCTCTTGGTGCTCCGGAGGACTAGAAGGCATTTATTTTACAACAACCGTTCCACACCCGGCTAAAAAGTCTTCAGATTGGACAACATGCTTATAAAGTTATGTAAATAGTTCGAAATACTTTTTTCCTTGAAATCAAGTAAATACATAAATATTTTCTGAATGTGGATTTTGGCAGCACTCTGGAGTGACTGCATTAGAAAGGACTAGAGTCCTCACAAAACGGACTTTAATGCAGAAGTGCCAATAAAGTGAAAAACATGGGCTTTCAATGTTGCATTAACTTGAGCAGTGCCTGCTAAAGCAGGTATTCTGGGATGCAAGTACATACTCCCACACTGCGTTCCACAGGGTGACTGCTTCTCCATGGAAAGGGTTTTCACCAGTGAACAGGTGGCCCTGGGGGAGTGGTAGAGTCCCTGTTCCTGGAGGTGTTTAAGGAAAGACTGTAAATGGTAGCCAGTGCCATGGTGTTTATTTAAAGGTTGGACTCAATGACCTCAGAGGTCTTTTCCAGCCTAATTGATTCTATGATTCTATTTAGTGCAGTCAGATTAGCTCCTAAGGGGAAACAACAGCATCCATATTTGTAACTATCTAAAGGGTGGGTGTCAAGTCAGAGGGAGCCAGACTCTTCTCAGGGGTGCCAACCAACAGATCAAGAGGCACCAGGCAGAAAGGGATGCACAGGAAGTTCCACCTGAATATCAGGAAGAACTTCTTTAGTGTGTGGGTGACTGAGCACAAGAACAGACTTCTGAGAGAGACTGTAGAATCTCCCTGACCGGAGATACTCAAAAACCATCTGGATGCAGTCCTGTGCCATGTGCTCTGGGATGACTCTGAGCAGGGGGGTTGGACCAGATGACCGGCTGTGGTCCCTTCCAGCCTTACCCTCCCTGTGATTCTGTATTCACTGCACTGATTCACTCACACCTCCTGACAGCAGAGCAGGAGTACAGGGCAGAACAGCTTCCAGAAGTGGTGGTCAGCACACATGGCTCCATTAAGAGAAGCTCTCAAAACTCTTGTGCATTATTACTTCTCTACAGTGGCACCGATCTCATAAATGAGCGTAGGAAGCCAAAGCTGACTTCTCCATTTCTGACCCAATGGATGCTACCTTGGGTCAGCAGCGCTCCTCGTGCCAACAGGGAGGGTGAAGGGCAGGGGGACCCTCCTGGAGCACTGAGCTGGGATCAGGCTGCGGGCCCGGGTCCTACCCCAACCTGGGAACAAGGTGGCAAGGCCCCTGCCCTAAGTGCACCTGAGCACAGCCTGCCTGGCCAGCACACAGCACATGTCCTGTGAGGAGCAGCTGAGGAAGCTGGGGGTGTTTGGCCTGAAGAGAGGGAGGCTTTCGGGGAGGCACAACTACAGCACTCTGAGAAAAGGTTGGGGTGAGGTGGGGAGTGGTCTGTTCTGCCGTGCCTGCAGCGAGGACAACAAGAAATGGCCTTAGTGAGACAGGGGAGATTCGAGTTAGGTATTAGAAAAAAAATATTCACTGTTAGGGTGGTCAGGCATTGGAATAGGTTGCCCAGGAAGGTGGTAGTCACCATCCCCGGAGGTGTTCAAGAGTCGACTGGATCTGGCACTGGGTGACGTGCTCTAGTGGTTCAGGGGTCACGGTGGCAGTGCCGGCTGGATGATCGGACGGGATGATCTTGCGGCCTCTCCCAGCCGTGCCGATTCCATCACTCCACCACTCCACGACCCGGGCACGCGCGCGGCCCCGGCGCGTCACCCCCGCGCGCCCGCCCTGCCCCCGCGGCCGAGTGCGCAGGCGCGGTGCCCCCGGTCACGTGTGGCGCGGCGGCGGCGGCGGCGCCATGGCGGTGAACTACAGCGCCAAGGAGGAGGCGGACGGGCACCCCTCGGGCGGCGTCGGCGTGCCGGGCGGCGGCGCGGTGGGCGGCGGCGGGGGCGCCGTGAAGACCCGCAAGCCCGACAACACCGCCTTCAAGCAGCAGCGGCTGCCGGCTTGGCAGCCCATCCTGACGGCGGGCACGGTGCTGCCGGCCTTCTTCATCATCGGCCTCATCTTCATCCCCATCGGCATCGGCATCTTCGTCACCTCCAACAACATCCGCGAGTACGAGGTGCGCGGGGCGGGCGTGCCGGGCCGGGGCTTTGGGAGCACCCCGGGCCCGCTCGGGGAGGCCGGGCCGGGCCAGCGGGGATCGCCCGCCCGGAGGCCGCCCGGGACTCCGGGGAAATCCGGTCCGGCCCCGGGCGGGTTCTGTGCCGGGCGGACACGGCGCCACCCGGCCTCGCGTCTCTGCTCGTCAGCAAAGCGTCCATTAATTACCCTCAGCAGACACCGAGCTGACAGGCGTCTCGGCATAGGCTGTAGCCCTTCTGTGAGTTCTGTCAGTGCTCCCGAGGCAACTTCCAGGGAATTTACTGCCAGCATTTAATCGACACAGCCCACTGCACGTTTTTTTCCTCAGCAGTACAGAAGGCGTGCGCATCATCCGTGGGATAGCCTGTGGCAATCCATTATTTACCTTCAAACGTTCCAAAGTAATTGTGTTTTCGGGACAAAGCTCTGTGGTGAATGCATTGCTGTAATTCTCACCTGCACCGATGATTTAATGTTGCGGGTGCTGTATGGGAGACCAGGGTGTCCACAGTAAACTTGGAAACAAAGATGGAAGAGTATGGCTTTTTCTAATTAACACTTAAAAAACTCGAGTAATTTACATCTGATAATCAGCCATGCTACTGCTGTGAAAAGTTGCTGAGCGTTAGCTGAAAACCGAACTGTATTTCACAGATGGATCCATTTGATAACAGAACCAGTTTGTGTTGTAAGGAAATAACTCGCAGGGCTTAGGGACGGACAGCCTTGAGAAACAATTGACAGCTATTATTAGTTTTGGTGAGCTAATATGACTGAGATTGATTGTAAGGAACAAGGTGTGTGGTTGTTTGTTGTGTTGTTTTATTAGAGAATATGAATTTTTGTGGATCAAATCACTCTAGTTACTGGACTAAGCTGTCACTTTCAAATATGTAATGTTTAAGACAGTAGCTTGGATGGTGGCAGGAAGTTGTCAGTGAAGCCCAATTAGCTAAAGAAATCATGAAGTAGGGAACGAATGGTATTTCCATATTTCTCTTAAAATGCAAATAAGGTTGTAACGAAACTAATTTTACCCTGTTTTATATTAAGATCTACAGTTATAGTCAAGGAGAAAAGCAGAAGGGAAAAACTCAAAAGCTGAAGTGTATTTTACAGCATCCTAATTTGTATGTAAGCATATTTTTTAGAAAATAGTTGCTTCTTATATCAAGTGTTGGGATTGTGCTGAACATCTGAAAATTGGCACAAATGCTTCAGAGAACATGGCCAACTTGTCATGGGCACATAGATTTTTAAATTGTCATGTTGTAGCATATTTAAGGTAAATACAATTGCACGTTTTCAATACTCCATGGAGCAAAGTAAAAAAATATTCTTGCTAACTAATTTTTGTTGATAGCTGCATTTAAAATAGCCATTTTTATAGTAAAGTAATACAAAGTTTTAGATCATTATAATTGGACAAATATATCCTTTTTCCAGTATGACTGAATCTGCATTGATCTATGGGAACAAGAAATGCATCAGTTTCATGAGTCCAAAAATGTACGTGACCTCTTGTGCCTATATTGCTGCTGTATGCATATACAGAATTTTTATATACTGCTGCTTAAGCAGCTCAGTTAGGGACTCCTGGTAAGTTCCAGTAGAATCCAAAAACCAGTTGTTACCACCTAACATTTGGCACAAAACTCGTAGGTGAGCTGGGAGCATGACCATCGCTCCCCTACACCATCAGGTTGTGTATGTACAGCAGCAGAGTAACCATTTGTATTGGAGACCAGTTGGCAGGCATAGGCCTTCAATCCTCTCTAATTTCAAGATACTCAAGGCTGGAAGGAGTTTCATTCATTTGTTTTGCTGTATGGATTTACTCTTTCACTTTTTGAAGTTCTCAAAAATCCGATTAGGCTTTTGTGAGGACAGGAGGGACTTTGGATTCTGTGGTAAGTCAGAAGGGGGAAACTTGTGTTCTGTTGTCTGATCCACATACATGTTTTATGAAGTGCTTATCCAGTGACATTCTGCACGTAAGATTGTCCTCCTAAAGGCATCTGAATTTCAAGAAAAAGCAAGTTTAAATAAGAAAAGGCTTTATAGTTGCAGCCACAAAACACAGATAAAGCTTTTTGCCAATTAGGACCAACATCTGGGCTCTAAACACCACCGAGGTGTGCAGTTTAAGACACTGCTATCACATACATGCTTAGATGACATATATCCCTGCTGAGAATGCTGGCTTTTGTTATAACCTCCAAAAGTTACTCACAAACAGCTGTAAGTTTAACTGTGGGAGACAAGACATCCAGAAGCTACATGCAGTGACTAAGCTTTTTTAGAAATGTAATCAGCGGAGGAAGCACAGGTGGTTATTTACACCTACCTCCTAGGCAATAGCATACCTCTTAAATGTGTGTGTATGTGCCTGCAAACTTCGTGTATTGGAATTGAATAGGATGTATAATTTGTGACCTTGAAATACGTATTTAGTATCAAGTCACTCTTTCCTGAAACAAGGTATGGTAGCCATTACTATTTCCGTGGACTGCACTGTTCTGCAGGTGTAAGGACTGAGCCGCGAAATGTACCTCTTCCATTGATTTCCTTTATAAGATGTCTTGAATTCAAATGTGGAAGATTTCCAACAGTTTAAGTGTACTAGAATTACTGGGTTTTTGTTGTGTTTTCTCTAGCATTTTTTCATTGTTTCATAAGGGGTTGATCAGTCATTTATCTTGGGTCTGTCGTGAAAGTAGTTCATCTGGGGGGAAAATTAATCACCTGTGTAAATGTCTCTCTGCCTGTTACTAAAGGGTGAGAGAGTTCTGTATTTCCTGGAGGTGGTGGTTTTGTTGTTTTTGGTGTTTTGTTTTGTTTTGTTTTTCTTTCCTTTTTTTTCTTTCCTTTTTTTTCTTTCCTTTTTTTTTTTAATATATATATACAGAGTGAACAAGAAGCATTGATAGAACGTATTAATATATGATAACATGTGAGGATGTGAGGAATATACAAAGTATTAAATATGTAGGAAAGAGATCTTTGTGCTGTGGCTGCTGCCTTGAAATGTATAATGGTAGATAAAAAGCTAGATTGACTTAAGGCACGGCTAGGAATGGAGAACTGAAAGGAAGTGCATTTCTGTTACTACATCTTTGGCCTTGTGTGCAGTTCCTGTAGTCCCATGTCAGAAATGATACAAAAATTAATAAAACCTACAAAGAGGAACAGCAAAGAAGACCAGATTTATGGATTGCCTTTTATGCAAGAAATGGTCAAGCAGAGTAGGATAAATATGTGACAAAGTATGAAGTCTGCAAAATCACAAATAGTTTGCAGAATATCTGTATGCCATAATTACATTATTTCTATAGGTGTCTGTCAGCTGACAGACATCAACAGCTTCATAGGCCATTGGTGTGGATCAACTTGGATATACCCAATGTCTTTAAGTCTGGAGGTTTTTGGAAGGGTTTACGGTGTCAGGTTGTCAGATCCCAGAGGACAGAACAGTGGGATCAGGCAAGTTCTTGCTGTGGACTCCACAGTCAGCCCTTAGCTCTTAGGGTCAAAGTGTTACTTTGTCAAGAGTTGAAGATGGATGCCTCCATCCTTTTAAATAAGGTTTCTCTTGCATGTAATCTGTAAATGTGGATGCAGAAAAAAACACTTGTGTTGGCAGTTACTGTACAGGAAAGCTCTTTGATAGCCTGCAAGCTGGTAACAGTGCATCAAAACATGGTGCTGCTTCAACATACATCAATTTCATGCTCCACGGAATTTAATCAATTACGTTTTTAAAAGTGAAGTCTTTAGGTCTTTTGCAACCTTAATCTTTAGCGTGCGCTCTTGATCTAAAACTTCTCACACTGGCAAGTTCTTTCTAAAAGAAATGCTTGCTTCAGCTTACTTTAGCAGAACACACCCACCCCGGGTTAGCCTTCAACAAATGAGCTGCATTGTTTTCACTGAGAGCAGCAGTGGGGTCTGTCTGCTGTAGCTAAACAGGTTGTCATGGCTGCTGCAGCAGTGCTATTTCTAGATCAGCATAAACTTAATATCTTGTTCAGCTGAGGAACAAAGATTGTGATCTTCTCTCAATCTCCCTCTCCCTCAGCCAGCTAATAGCTTGTGAAGCTGTCTAGTTTCAGCTAGGCTAATTAGCATGTAGGTTTTGTCTGTCAGAAATCTGGCAGCAGAGCAAATGCCAATCGATTAAAGTGTTTGCTGATGGTTGCAGTTTAATAGATACTTGAGAAATCACAGGAAGAGAGACCCTGAAGAAGATGCAGAGGAAAATAAGCTTCAGTTCTTTCCTGAACACACCTTGTGTGTTTATTTTAGCTAACCTTAATACGGGTATTAGGACCCATCATAAATCACTAATTCTTGACTATGCCTTTTACTACAGATATAAATCAGGAAAAACCAGCAGCCTTTCATATAACTGTATAGATGTACTATCAATGCTATTGCTGCTAAACCTTTTTTTTTGCAATAAGTAGAAGGTATATATTTCACTGATCTGAGTCTAAATTCTAGATTAGGTAATTCATAAGTGTGGAAATACATCTTTTATAGCCAGATGGAAGCTTTCTTCTGCCACACTTGCTGCAGCCATATGTGAGAAAGAGCTACTGTGGTCAAGCCACTTGAGTTGGCTTGGACTGTAGCGTGAGCTTGTGGCTGCTGGGGCTGAATGCACATATTTAAAGAAATGGCTTTTTCTGGGCCACACTATTCAAGACAGATAATATTGTATAAGCCAAATTATTACTGATCAGCCTTCTTGTCCATATACTGGTTATTTTACCATTCCTGACAAAACATTATTGGTGTGTTAATCATTCCTGTTTTAGGACAATTGTGGCATTAAGTGTTTTGGTTTTTTTTTTTTTTTTTAATCTTCTAATTAGGTGGCTAAAGATGGTCAACAAAGCAAGTTTTTAATGCAAATCTATATATTTTTTTAATAACTAGGCTTTTAAAAGCCTAATCTCTCTGGAAAGCATGTGAAAGCTGAGATCTGCTTGTCATAGTGTGTGTGTGTTTGTAAAAATTATGTTGTCTGGAGTGTCTGCTGGTTTTGTTCTGGTGTGTATTTTTGGTTGCTTGGTTTGTGGTGGGGTTGGGGCTGTGGGGGGGCTTGTTGGTTTTGTTTGGTTTTGCTGTGGGAGTAATTTCACCTCAGTGTTAAATTTGTTTGCATCTGAAATCAAACATACAGTCAGATTTAAAAACTGGTTTACAGAATCATAGAATGGTTAAGGTTGGAAGAGACTTTTTGAGATTGTCAGATAGGCCTGAATGTGCTCTTGGTGTTGAGATATGATTGCAAAATAAATGCCACAACAATTATTTGGCTTAATAATGTTTTTTCTTAACTCTCCCATTATAAATTAATGACTGTTTTTCCTGTTACAGATTGACTACACGGGAACAGAACCTTCTAGTCCCTGCAACAAGTGCTTAAATGTGTCCTGGGACAGCACACCCCCTTGTACATGCACCATCAATTTCACACTGGAACATTCATTTGAGGTATGCTGCCCTGTACGCGGAATGAAGTCAGAACAGTTTGTATGATCTATTTCGTATTGAAAATGAAAGTTTTGTCACTTAAGTATTTGTTTTTCTTTTTTTTTTTCTACTTTGGAGGATTATTTTTAGTTTTCCTTTGAACTTGGATCTGATTTTTGTGTCCCCTTTTTCATTAGCAGGGATGAGATGTTTCTTAATGCCTCTTTTTGTCTGGAAATGTGCAACGTTAAGTGGAATGCTTGTGTTTTACACATTCAGAGTTACCTAGCTGGAGAGTAGATCAGCTATTCCTGCGTGATCTACAAAATCTCAGTTCAACAGGAATTGGAAATAGCAGATAAGTGCTTTCTGGAAGATTGGGGGCAAATGAGGCTTATGGGTTCTACATTGGTCAAGACAGGTATTGGGATTAGTGCTATTATTAGAATATCATTCTGATAGTTGATGGCATGTTTATATTGTTTGACTTCAGCCTTGTTAGTATAGTACTTTTATGTACTCAGTATGAGGAAAGGATTGAGGCTCTTTATGAATATTGCTGTAAACACAGAGTTTAAGGGCTTAAAATTGCAGGTTTGTGTGAATGAAAATCTCTGTTTCCTCATCTTGCTTCATGTAGAGCAATGTATTCATGTATTACGGACTTTCCAACTTCTATCAAAACCACCGTCGTTACGTGAAATCTCGAGATGACAGCCAGCTAAATGGAGACAACAGTTCACTACTTGTAGGTATTCACACTTGGATGTGAATGAGCAACTTAATTTCTGCATATTGCATAAATCACCACATAGAATATTTAGTTAATTGATAAAGAGGTACTAGAATTTTTCCATAACAGAAGGCAACCATAAGGAATTGATATTTTGTGAATTTATTACTGAAAATAACTATAAAGTATTACAAAATTTCATGTTGATCATGTAGTAAAAAACAGGTTGGTTGTATAAACTAGCACAGACTCATTCACCTTTTTTCTTTCTGACTATCAGAATCCAAGTAAGGAATGTGAGCCTTACCGCACAAATGAGGACAAACCCATTGCTCCTTGTGGAGCTATTGCCAACAGTATGTTTAATGGTATGGTAACAATTTAATGTTATCATTTATATGGGTCTGTGATTTAGTGTATGTTTTCTGTTGTGTTGCACATTATTCTGAATAAAGATACCATGGGCTTTTTTGTTTTGAATTAACGCGTTTTCATT